>BRDA01045864.1:0-11633 GCA_036984385.1 Crenuchus spilurus
CTATCTATCTATCTATCTATCTATCTATCTATCTATCTATCTATCTATCTATCTATCTATCTATCTATCCGTCCATCCATCCATCCATCCATCCACCTGTTTCTATCTATCTATCCATCCATCCATCCATCCATCCATCCATCTGCCTGTTTATATCTATCTATCTATCCATCCATCCATCCATCCATCCATCCATACATCCATCCATCTTCCTGTTTATATCTATCTATCTATCTATCTATCTATCTATCTATCTATCTATCTATCTATCTATCTATCTATCCATCCATCCATCTGCCTGTTTATATCTATATACTGTATCTATCTGTCTGTCTGTCTGACCTTATAATCAGTCTCTATGATTGTATATAATTTGTTCATGCCTGCATATAAATTATACAAATTACAGATTTCATGCTATACAAAATTCAATCAAAATTACACAAAATTTACAAATGTCAGATTTACATTTGTTCTCTGTACATAGAGAGACCATGGAAGGGGGAGGGGGCTTCTGCATTTCAGGATAATCATCAGGCAAAGAGTTGGACCCCTTTGTGGACCTCGGCCTGACCTGCTCCTTGTTTTGTCATCCCTGTTGTGATGTCGCCGCCTGGATCTATTCTGCACCGGCCGACTACATCAGCTAGTCTTACTGCGCCTTTCATCCACTTTCACACACATCCATGCACACCTGCGAATTCTCAGCCTCTGCTTGTTTTCTGTTTTGTGCTCGGGTAATGATAACCCATGAAGGTGGCACAAAGCCTGTCGACCATCCGTTTTCCTTCTAATTAGAGCCTGAACAATGCTTTCAGACTCCTCGCACAGCAAAGCATGTCAAAGAACAGCCCGTTTGTTCATTTCTTCTTCCTGAACCTGAACCGGCACAACCCCTGCAGGGACCACTATGTTGGAACTTGAGGTTCACGCTGGCTCTGCTCCTCAAAGCCTCAAGTGGTGACCCCTTAACCCTAAGGGTGACCCTCACTGTTGCAGGGGTTAGGGAGCAGGGCAGATGTGGGTAAACTTGCCCATGGCTGGAGAATGAAGCACACTTGTTAAATGGCTCTGTTTTCTCCCCACCTTTTTCAAGGAAGCTCCAAAGAGAAGTGGAAGATGGTTCTAATTGGGAGGCAGGTCATTGCATAAGGTTCAAATAGCAGCAGATCGGGAGCTGAGCACAAAAGCGACTGCCAGAACAGAGCTGGATTCAGCTAATGAAAAGGTACTGGTATGGCACTAATTGGCAGTGGGAATGTATAATGTGTATTAAAGGATTTCTGGCCAACAAAACAGCACATAACTTAATTGGGGTGCATCTTCCCATTTCAAATTAACAATAAGAAACAGCAAAGGCCCCCATGGGCACCTCACAGTAAATAAAAATATAATGTTTGAGATATGTTGATACTAAATGATACAATAATCGATATTTAACAACTAATTAGGGCTCAATACCACACTGATCAATACCATACTGATCAATACCACACTGATCATTTAAACAAGTTATTGGAATAGAAATAACCCAAATGGACAATTCAGCAGCCACTACAGGGAGTTACAGAGTGGCCAGCAGAGTACAATGTGAGCTCTAAAGATGGAAACTTCCTCATTTAACAAACTACAAATAGGACACAAAATGTAAAAATGAGTTGAGAAGAATAATTAAGTTTTTCAATTTATCTGCTAACAATATATCTTTCCATGTATTGTACATCCCTAATTATTCTCATATGCACCCCTGTTTAAAATTACTCATCCACTCATCCAATCATCAACCCATCCATCCATCATTATTCTCTGATTAATCTTGATCAGGGTCGCCAATCCTGAACATATTCAAAAATCATAAAAAATAAATTCATTTTTTTCCCCAATACATAAAATTCTGAAAATTTAAAGAAAAGTTGAAGAAAGTAATGTTTATAGTTTATTTTCTATAGAGGACATTAACCTACTTTCATTTATAAAATCAAGAAAAAAAATCATTTAATCAGGGATGTCTAAACATTTGCATAAAATTACATTAAAAAAAGTTTCACTGTAGTCAACTCTGTTTTTCCATCATGCAATATAGTAAAAACGGACTTTTTATTCAGTCAATACTGCAAATTATTCAGTTTATTCAGTACATGAGTTGTGTTGAGCATTTTAAATGTGGACCCACATATGTGCAAAAAAAATTAAAATAAATAAACTGGTCTTTTCAACACTGTCATAAAGCAAACATGACTTACCAGAAGGTGGCGATCTTGTACAAAGCATTGAGGGCATGGTGATGCTGGACGGTGATGAGCTCTGTTGGGACAGTCTATGAGTTTCTGCAAATAGACCAGATGGTTAGACATACTGGGTTGGACACAATATATGAAAAAAATAACAAAACATCAAATCTCAGTAGGCGTTCATACACTGGACATGGTTACTTTAATATGTCTGTGTATAAAGAAATGCAGAACACTGTCTATTTATTACTGTCGTTGGACTTTGGGTCACTTGATTAGTTTTAAAAAGTACTGAAAAATTGCGAAAAATTCTTTTTGAATATTTCTTGTTTTTCTTCAATGATAATAAAGTTGAGTTTTTCTATCTATCTATTTTTACATGTAAATTAATTTAAACAAAATGACAATTGGCCCCATTTCCAATTTTCCAATTTGCAATAAAAAAACATGGTACATGGACTTGCTTTAGTGATTTTTCTTGTAATTATTTTATTGTGTTGAATAAAGATGAGTTAGCAAATGATTCAATACAGCTTATTTTTCTGAAAACAGTTAAATTGGATAAAAATATATAAATCATATGTTACAATTAGAAGAACTGAACACATTAATTTAAATAAGATGCCTAACATTGACAGGGCTAAGCCGTTAATTCTGCATGTAGGCTGGGACTCTCTGTGGTTGTGTGAGTGTTTTATGATGCATTGATCATAAATACCATTGTTGCAACTTTTAACTTTCACTGAACCTTGATTGCACCAATCCCCTGTGGCCTTGGAGTCATTTCCGTCAAAGTATATGCTTTAGTGTGCATCATGAGGGTATTAAATGTATATTTTGTTTATTTTTTTTATTACTGGATCTCTGTAAATCTGCTTTGTGGCAACATCAGTTGCACTATATAAATAAATTTGACTTGGAATAATGGTATTATTCTAAAACACTGATGCCATGTTTACAGAGAGAATCTTCTCTGTCATTTAGGCTGATGTATTTACTGCTGTCTCAGTGTTTTAGCCTGAGACTGAATCTGGGCACATCAAACACACATCTACTAAGATTATGTAAAGATGATCTGTGTTATCAATCCATCTATTTTCTTCTACTTAATCGTGATCAAGGTCATGGTGAATGGCACTGGATGCAGGGCAGGGCATTACACACTATCCTAGCTAAGCCCAGGATTGTATTTTAAGTAAAAATTTATACTCTAAAACAGTGTAAACCTGTAAGAGTGAGGATAAATGTTCATTTATCCATTTCATTAGTCTTTTGTATTTATTTCTCATTGTGTTCTGTATGTAAAACTATAGTTATTCTATATAAAATGTATTTTTGTTAATATTTTGGAACAGGGCGTCATAGTGGGGTGAAAAGTGGGACTGAGTTACCAGGGCCCCAAGTGTGTGTGTGGGGGCTTGAGGAGTCTGGAAATTATATTTAAAATTTGGGGGGCTGGGCTGGGCAATGCTTGTGCATAGGGCCTGGAATTTGGTGCTGCACCCCTGTTTTTTAGTGTCTGGAATGGATTAAGTAGAATTACATTGTTTCTTATGGGAAATATTGCTTCAGTTATCATTTGTTTCGGTTATCATCATCTCTCTAGAATGGATTAATGACGAAATCCGAAGTTCCACTGTGTGTATACATATATTGACACAAATCAAATGGGTACATAGTCAGCTCAGTTGTGCTTAATTGTGAAATAAAGTGAAAATTCTTTAATGGTACTGCTGGGTCTTGTGGAAGGTCTAAGAGAATAATAGCAGGCAGAAATTCTGCTGATTCAGAATGACCCCCCTTGAGTAGTGATGGTAATGATTACAGGCATTTACACGAGACAATGCCTGAGAAAAGTAATAACATACCATTTAAATCAGCCAGAACGGGACAGACTGGCTGGGGTCTCTGTCCACATGTGGGGGAATCTGTGCGACCATTCCGGTCCTGGAGCGGCAGACAGGCGATCTGTGCTCCAGGAGCTATCCTGCTTTTACTTTTCCCTTCACGTCAGTGTCATAAATGTCTTGTTGTCCATTGTGTGGGAACTCATCATGGACATTGTTCCTGTGGGTGTTCACAGTAGTAGCCAATAAGTGGAACATGATCTCCTACGGGGATGGAGTCTAGCATTCCTGGCATTTCCAGTCGTCTGTGCTGCATGATGGGGCCTGGGATAGTCACGGATTGCACTGGGTGTTGCTCCTGGTGTGAAGACATTGGGAATCTTCTGGATGGAATGTCTTTGTGCTTCTTGGTTTGGGCAGATGTTACTTTCCTTCGTCAGTAATTATCAACCTGGGTTCTTGCAATGGATCTCTCAAACGTCTTTTTCGCCCTATTTCTTTGGATTGATGTAAAGATCAGAAATATCTGCAGTTATCGCACATAAACAAAAAGGCCAGTATGTTCAAATGTTTGTGGACATCACTTCTAATGAATGCATTCAGCTACTTTAAGCTGTACCCATTGCTGACAGATGTACAAATTCACACACAGCTTGTAGAGAAATACTGCCAATAGAATAGGACTAAACATGAACTTATTGGCACCATGTCTAACGCTAGCTGTGGGCTACAGGGATATAAAGCCCCCCAGCATTGAGCTGTGGAACAGTGGAACTGTGTTCTCTGTAATGATAGTGCTCCACTTCTGGGATGAGTTGAGGATGAGTTGCTGGTGGTTATCATCCAACATCCTGAGCTTCGTAACGTTCTTGTTGCTGAATCAAATTGTCACAGCAATGCTCCAAAATCTCGTCGAAATCCTTGCCTGGACATTAGAGATACTCCAACAAAATTCAGTCCTAAACATTCGGTCAATGTTGGGTCTTTTTTACCATAGTTCGTTGAATGCCGGGGTTTTGGAGGTTGATGGTGATTGAGGTTGCAGCATTTTCTGTTGACCTGAGGAGTGTGTGCTTTACTTTCACTTTATATTTATCAGTTAGTTGCTAAAACGGCCATCGCTGGATGCTCAGCTCTCAGCTTCATCAAAGAGAATCATTAGGAACTCATCAGAGCTTAAACTTTAGAGAATAACTTATTACCATGTAACCAGTACCTCCTTTAACCAATTAATCTATTATGATTACATTAACATACGACACTACTAAATCTACATTCTGAGGTTTAAGCAGTATTGCTTACTATTCCTTTTCAACATGTTTTTGTCCATGATTATCACGTGCTTGATGCATCACTGTTGCCTTTATCATGGTCGTGATGTAATTACTTGATGCCCATTCCATTTCCAATCATTCACAAACTTTTAAGGGTACTTTTATTTTGAAGTGGTGTTTAATAGGTATCTCTGGTCTTGGATATACTAATTTGATACTACTCATAAGCATTTAAAGGCAGTTTTATTGTAAAGTTGGGGTGTTTAAAGAGTCTCCACTTAATATAAAAATTCTAAAGCTGACAAACTTTTAAGGAGTTTTATATTTTAAAAGTGTGTTTGGTAGAAATGAGAAAAACTGTAAATGGAATGTAGTGATTACCTTCTAACTGACAGCTGCTTGTCACTTTGGGTATGGTCTGCAGGTGAAGAATTTGTCCTGCACAGTGAGCACTTGGTTCTCACGGCCTGTGTTTGTTGTTTAGCTGGTGTGAATTCTGCTCACAGCATCCTGATGCCCTGTAGGGTCACAGTGAAGTCAGGTCTTTCTCACACTCTCAGTCACTTGCCAATACTCACTCTCCATCTTTCTCATATACCACTTAATGTAATGAAGCTCTCGTCCCAACAGTAGTACTCCATGAGACTACAAATTCTTGAATCAGTGCAATTTTATATTTAAAGCAATTTTTAATGCTAAAAGATCAACTGTTGACCAATAGATACTCTAAAGAGCATTTTACACATGAAAAACTTAAATATGAGATGTTTACAAATGTGCAGGATTTATATTATTCAAAACCTGCTAAATTAAAAGTGCAATGACTTGCACAGACCATTTTATAGGTAATTTTCCCAATATGTTTAAATATTATATAACATTCAATTATTTATAATGATGAATAAATTCTGGAATTAACATTTACACTGTCTTAAATTGTGCAGTATTTTTTTCTCTTTCACTTCAAAAAGTAACAATATATCATTTAATCAGAAATGGCCAACTATTTTCATCACATAAAATTCTAATAAAATTGTAGTAATAGAAAATGCTTTATAAGCTTAAATCAGGGCTGAAAAATACAACAAAAAGACATTTTTTCAGATGACAATATTTAAGAAACATTTTAGAACATTTAAGAAAATTTAGAAGACTAAAAGTATTTAGATTTTCATTAAAGTGATTAAAATCACACAGCACATTACAGTAAGTCTCACAATTGTACACTTAAAACAATAACTTAATATTTTTTTATTAATCAAGTCTTTCCTTATTTACCACAGAACAGTTCACAGAAACATCAAACTGGGCAGTTTATTCTGACATTATTAACAAAAATACTAATAATTTCTCTTTCAGTAATCACAAGAGACTTTTATTTTGGAAAACTCATATATTAGCTTTAGAGATTAGCTTTTTCCCAGCAGTGACACCATTTGTGATGTCTTTAGTATAAAGACATAATTAGGTTAAGAAATCAGTTCATAGTTAAATATAAATAGGATAAATTCATTCATTGTAAACTGTTTATTTTTAAAGGGTGTTCTGAAGATTTATCAGAGTGAGACATCTAGATAGTGTACTATGTTTGTGGCATAGTCAGTATGGGAGTGGCGCTCTCCTCGCAGTTACCATCGGGGGGCGTGGTTATTTCCGAGGTGGAAAAGCAAGCTAGTTTCTTGGCTAAGAAGCAGCTAAGCATCACTGATAGTAAATGTGCTCTACGCTTGTTCCTCGGAAAACGTTTGTCTTTGTGAGTATTTGTGGATGTTCAAGCACATAAGTTGAAGGTGTTATAAAGTTGTTAAAGTTGGATAAAATAGCATTTACATGTGTGTGCTTCTAGCCTGCTACTTAGGAGTGTTTGCTAATGTAGCGTAGCATATATGTGTCAGTTTGTAATTTATTTATTTTTTCTGTTTTCTGTATTTTTAGTTACAAATATAAAGAAGAAACTTTCATAAAAGACAAGAAAGGAAAGCCTTGATTTGTGGAGTTTTCTTTATTTTGTTCGCTGGCTGTCTAGCAGCATATGGGTTCACATGTTGTGAGGGCAGCACACCATTTCTGCTATTTAATCTGCACTGCTCCTTTAAGAGTATGATATCTGTGGTTGCTGTATGCAGTGAATGTGATCTAACAAAGCTGAACGTTTATAGATGATGGCTCTCTTAGAAACTGATTTAAAATAAGAAAAAGTATCACATCATCACAGTATCACATCATCTCTTTAAACTGCTCTTACTGATCATAAATCAGCTCTGAATTAAATGTGTTGATGGTTTTAATGCTGGTACATCCACTACTTGATGAAATCTACCTTTAAATATAATGAAATTGATATGTAATGATGACATTTTCTTTGTAAGGTAGTGTGTGCGTGTGTGTGTGTGCGTGTGTGTGTGCGTGTGTGTAACACTACATGCCTGCAGGGCGGGCTGGAGTCGTGACGTGCTGCTCTAACAGAAGAATCTCCCAGATCATCAGTGCAGCTGGAGTCCAGTGCCACATTATTGGCTTTCTCTCATTCCCAGGAAGGTAACCAGGTCTTCTGCCCTTTACTTTAATATGCTGGCAACAGGGACTGGCCTGCCACAGTAGCCGTACTGTCTCTTCCTTTTAATTAAATGTGCCCATGCTGACAGTGATGGTTTCTCTATTTTAACATTTTTTCCCCTTTGGTTTGCACTTCTTTGAGCTCAGCCAGAGAGCAGGTCAGTTATCCCAATTAAACCTGAAAATGCTGTCCTAGTATATTTGGTTTTAGACAAAACTTTTGATGATACACTTCAGTACTGAATTTTGTCTGATCAAAACCACAAAACAATGTTTTTATCATATAAAAACCTTCAAATGTATATATCCTCACTGGCCACTTCATTAGGTACAGCTTGTATTTGCACTCATTGTCCATTTTAGTGCCAGTCCACACTAACACACCACCACCACATCACTGTCACTGCAGATGATCCACCACCCAAATAATTCCTGCTCTCTGGGGCTCCTTTTTTTGGGATATATATATATATATATACATAAAAACATTGTTCCTGTTACTTTTTCAGAGAGGTTTTTCATTACGACAGCAACATTGTCATACATCTGCAATGCTTTTCAAGCCTTCACTGATGATTCCACTTGTTAACCGGTGACAGTAGATGAGATGCAGTGACAGATATCCCCCCACTCAAAAGACTTTCTGTGAACACATGCAGTGTGAGACACATTCTCTCAGTGCTGTATGGGCACGGAAATGATTACCCAGGATGATTTAGGCTTTGTCAGGCCTCTAACTGGGTATAATTAGGAGTGGAACCTCTAGAAGCCATAGACCTGCTGTGCAACACCAACCTCACCAGACCAACACATCAGCCTTCTTGAAAAAAAAAAATTCTGCTCCTGCTGGACAGAGTGATAAATATGAGTGATAACATTTTTAGGATTTAATGTGCACACAATGAGCAATTTATTTAAATAGACTTTATTGTGTTTGACTGGACTTGGCAGTAGAGAAAAACCACATCATCCCTTAATGAACAGACTGAGATTAGAGTATCTGGGGGTATCTGGCAGCTGTAAAGTCACGTGCTGAAGGGGAAATTTAAAGTCTCGTTATTTAAAGATTATTAGCCTTAATCTAGTAAAGGCAGCGCGACGTGTCCACTGGCCTGCAGGCTTGTTTAGCCTCTTTTAAACACTGGGGAGATTCAGTGGAGCTGTGATGAGCTATTGAGCTAAAACAGCCTCCTCAGCCATGTGCTTGCTTGCTGGTTTTAGAATGTGAATGTGACTATCATAAACAGTTTAGCTCCTGTACTCGATTCCTTACTTCAGTGTAATTTGTGTTTCAGAGACTGAAACTGTACTGAAACCATGTTTAATTCTCTGTGTGTGTCTGTGTTTATGACACATGTTTGTGGGGACCAAAACCTGTTTACACACTTACATTGTGGGGACCTTTGTTCCTTGTGGGGACCTCAGGTTGGTCTCCACAATGTAAATCCTTTAACTTTAATCTGTATGCATGTTTAAGGTTATGGTAATGTTATGACTAGGGCAGGTTATGGTTAGGGTTATGGTTCTCCAGGAAATTAATGGAAATCCATGAATATCCTTGCAATTCAGAGAAACAAACATGTAGGTGTGTATGTGTAGATTTTTGTGGAGACAAAATGTCCCCATAATAATATGAATACAGGTAATATTTGTAGCAGCAGGGACACTTTGTTGGTTCCCACAAAGAAAGCAACATAAGTTACTGAGGTTAAGGTTAGGTTTAGGTTTAAGTTTAGGTATAACTATATTTAGGTTACTGAGGTTAAGGTTTAGGTTTAGGTGTAAGACGGTCTTTAGGTTACTGAGGTTAAGGTTTAGATTTAGGTGTAATACTGTCTTTAGGCTACTGAGGTTAAGGTTTAGGTGTAAGACTGTCTTTAGGTTACTGAGGGTAAGGTTTAGGTTTAGGTGTAAGACTGTCTTTAGGTTACTGAGGTTAAGATTTAGGTGTAAGACTGTCTTTAGGTTACTGAGGTTAAGGTTTAGGTTTAAGACTGTCTTTAGGTTACTGAGGTTATGGTTTAGGTTTAGGTGTAAGACGGTCTTTAGGTTACTGAAGTTAAGGTTTAGGTTTAGGTGTAACTGTCTTTAGGTTACTGAGGTTAAGGTTTAGGTTTAAGTGTAAGACTGTCTTTAGGTTGCTGAGGTTAAAGTTTAGGTGTAAGACTGTCTTTAGGTCATTGAGGTTAAGGTTTAGGTTTAGGCGTAAGACTGTCTTTAGGTTATTGAGGTTAAGGTTTAGGTTTAGGTGTAACTGTCTTTTGATTACTTAAATTAAGATTAGGATTAGGTGTAAAACTGTTTTTAGGTTACTTAGGTTAAGGTTTAGGTGTAAGTCTGTCTTTAGGTTACTGAAGTCTAGGTTTAGGTTCACGTGTAAGACTGTCTTTTGGTTACTGAAATTTAATTTTAGACGTAAGATTGTTTTTTAGGTTACTGAGATTAAGGTTTAGGTTTTGGTGTAACTGTCTTTAGATTACTGAGGTTATAGTTTAGGTTTAGGTGTAAGACTGTTTTTAGGTTACTGAGGTTTAGGGATAACTATATGTAGGTTACTGAGGATAAGGTTTAGGTGCAAAACCATCTTTTCATTACTTACATTAAGATTAGGATTAGGATTAGGTGTAAAGTCAGTGGAATATCCCCACAACTAGAGTAGTACCTGTGTGTATGTGTGTGTGTGTGTGCGTGTGTGTGTGTGTGTGTGTGTGTGTGTGTGTGTTGTGTGTGTGAGTGCGCATGTGCGTGAGTAATGACTCAGTGTTGTTTGATAGATCGCTTTGTCACCTGTGGAGCAGAGGTAGTGTGCCTTGAGGTAAATTTGGCTAAAGGCCCTTTGAAGGGTTTGCTCAGATGAGCTCAATCAGTGGCTCAATCAGCAGGTTCTCCTCTCATTAGGGTTTTCATTATAATGGGCTCTAATGCTAAGAATATTTATCCCTGAATATTCACCCCTAGCTTAACTCCTGACAGATGGCTTCAGTTTAGAAATACAGAACATCTCCATATATTCACACATCCCAGCTAACATGGAACGTTACCAGGTCTTTGGTTGTGTATGTAAATGTTCTCTAAATGTTAGGAGCAAACATTCTGAAAAGAACATTAATTAAATGTTCTAGAATAATAAGCCTGATATGAGTATTTTTCATGTCTGTTTCTATGAACATTTGCACATTGTGGACAATATTCAGGGAATAATGTTGCCACATTCAAAACAGAGCATTAAGGAAATGTTTCATGGATCCAAGAATTTGTCAGCTGGAACACTCCTTCTCTGAGTTAAGGTTCTTGACTTGATCTCCTGTGTTTGCTCGTGTCATCAGTTGGGGAGATCCTGATTGACTACATCAGCCCAGCAGTATCCTGTGGGGGTGGGGGTGGGGGAGAATCTCACCTGAGGCCATGCTTAGCTGTCCAGCAGAGCAGTAAGCCTGAAGGCCTGTCCTCAAAGGCCCATTTTCTCCTCCCCACTGTTACTTTCAACCCAAATCTGTCATCATGCAGTTACTGAGGAGTAAGCAAAATGCTGCTGTTTGCATCTGCTCATTAAAGAGTAACTTTGTCTCAAGCCCTCGTTTTCAGCCATTTCACCTATTGTGTTCTGGTTGCGGTGGAAATACATGTTTCTTATCTACAAACCGGATTCCAAAAAAGTTGGGACACTAAACAAATTGTGAATAAAAACTGAATGCAATGATGTGGAGATGCCAACATCTAATATT
>BRDA01045866.1:0-20266 GCA_036984385.1 Crenuchus spilurus
GAGAGAGAGAGAGAGACAGAGAGAGAGAGAGACATACATACAGACAGACACACAGAGAGAGAGACAGACAGACAGACAGAGACAGACAGAGAGAGAGAGAGAGAGACAGACAGACAGAGAGAGACAGACAGACAGACAGACTTTGGGATATTGTTGCTGGACCTGGCAACCCTGACGGGGCCAGAGCTCTGAAGACAGACAGACAGACAGACAGACAGACAGACAGACAGACAGACAGACAGACAGACAGACAGACAGACAGGTAGGTAGGTAGGTAGGTAGGTAGGTAGATAGATAGATAGATAGATAGATAGATAGATAGATAGATAGATCAAGCCTGTTTGGACTTTCTGTGTATATTTTATGGTATATGTTGTGTTTTTCATGCTAACAATGTTAATAAAATTAAATGCATTCAGTGCCACTCATTTCTCTTATTTTTAAAGCATAAAATTTGGCTAGTGGAAATTCTGATTGGCCGGTAACTTTAGAGAGTTACTAGCAACATTGGCTGGTGATCAAAAAAGTTAATTTAGAACCCTGATTATATGTGTTAAATAAGATTGCTGTCAAATTAAAACTTTTATAATTATATTTACATAAATGCTGTTTCTTAAGTGACTTAATTAGTTGTACTTGTTCATCACTGATACATCTGATCCTAGTGTCAGTTTTATGACAATGATAACTTGGTGTCTTACACAAACAGAGCCTGTATCTGTTTTAAATGATAAATGGAACATTTTGCACACAATGAGTGACAACGTTTACCTTAACTTTGTTTGATATCAAACAAAGTTTCTATACATTCAATATTTATTTGATTCAGGACTGTCACAGACTGTCAGTTAACAATGGACTCAAAGCTCCTCCCAGAGTTCAACTTGGAAATATAAAATACATGTCTCTGGAGGAAAAGGTTGCACACTGAGAGGTCAGAAGCCTCTCAGATACAGCACAGCCGGTCCACCCATGGGGACCATAATCATGCCGCGAGTATGGGTGCTGCTGAGTGTGGTTACATTATTAAATGGACTTTCAGCACAACAAACAGGTTAGAGAGTAGAATTAAAGTAGAATTGTTGTCTAATCCATCCTTGCTATACCTGATATTATGACTAGAAAATGTTTGCATGTAGTATGGTTTATGTATTTATACAATCATATTTAATAGGGCATAGATATGTTTTACATAATAATATAATTGTATACTTACTTATTAATTATTGAAAGAATTGTACATCTAGTCCTTTTTATCCCCAAATTCTGACATATCAGTCATGAATAATCTAGTGAAATGGTGTTGCTGATATTCTAGTTTGCTCTTATGCTTGGTTTTCTTCTTTCGCAAAATTCTTTATGCCATTTTAAATGAAGGTTTTGTTTTGTTACTACTGTTATTTTAAACAGATAATGATTACTATGACCCCGCTACATACCTTACAACAGAGATGATGCCAATGACACCAGGTATGTTTTTTTGTTTTTTTTTTTGCATATCACATAAATTAAGTGAAATAACCAAGTCCTACTTTAAAACTACTTGGCAACATAGATAAGTTAGGGAGTATTCTTGTGAATTGCTCAGTCTTGACAAAGTAGTGAAGTATTGTTTATATATATAATCTTTTTATTTTGTCTCCCACCTCTAGTGTCTATTCTGCCAACAATGGACAGCTATGAGAATAGTATGAGTAAATATATTCCTAAAATAATATTACAAAGCACAGTTACACTATTTTCTATTGAAGGCAACACTTAATATGATGTGTTACTGTTTTGTTTAGGTATAAATATGGATCACAACATGCAGGTGTGCAGCACATGGGGAAACTTCCACTTCAGTACATTTGATGGACAATTCTTCCAACTGCCCTACACCTGTAACTACATACTGGCTACACTAAGTGACAGCACCAAGTCTGACTTTAACATCCAAATGAGGAGGCAGTATATCAACAAGCTCCTCTCCATCAGTGCCTTTACGATAAAGATAGAAGGGACTGTAATGCAACTTCAAAATGGCAACATTACCATTAATGACGAACCGTGAGTGTCTTTTTTAACTTCTTAACTGTAATGAAAATATATATAGAATAGAATAGTTTTATAAGCTGTCCAAAAATAATAAAAAATAAAATAAAATTCCCCAAATGATAAGTTTACAGGAGAGGGTAAAACATTGTTTATTTTCAGTGCAAACTTTCAAAAAGATATTTTCAACTATTTTCAAGATATATTCAAGTAACTTAAATTCACAGTTTGAACTTATGCAGAAAATGTGATTATTCAATTTATGCAGAAAAGGTAAAATCCCTACAAATTAAGATATTTATGTTTTTGGACAGCAATAATAACATGCTGAGGAAGAGTATTACATGTTTTAGGCTACAAAGGGTATTTGATGGTTGAAGTTTATTCTAAAGTAAATGATTTGACTTCAAAATAATCGGAATAAAAGTAAAAGACAGATTATTGTCTGATTAACTTATTCTCACACATTCAAAGAGCCACCCAGATTTAGCTTACTTTTCTAAGCATATTTACAATGTGTTTGTGACATGACTGCTCTGTTAAAGTTGCTCTGATGTGTGTGGAATTCATACAAAAATACTGATATGCACTATTAGTGCTCAAAATAACAGCTTGTTTTTTTAGGAATATGATAAGAAGGAATGAGAAATTATCATAAGAAACTGAACTATGATTTTCATACCTTGCATATTTTCCAACAGAGTGACCATACCCGTCTATATCTATGGAATGCGAATTGAAAGATCAACCAGTTTCATTAAGATAAGCTCCAAGCTGGGTGTGACAGTCTATTGGGATGAATTCAACACTTTCTCGGTAAAGTTTATCCATGTTTTTAATTTCATTGACATCACATGCTGCATTTACTTCAAAGTAAGAGTCCAAATGTGTTTTAGCACCTAATAATAATCCTTACCCTAGTCTTAAGAAAATAATTTAGTAAAAAATAAAATAATTAGTGATCTTAACTGTGACCATTTGTGCACAAAATCTATATAATAACATTTTCAATAATTTCTGAGACTGTAAAACATTTCTGTCTAAGTTTTATTTGATGTAATTGAAGTTAGAAGAATAACTGCTTTACAGAAGCTCTGAGATGTTTCGCCAGAGGCTCTGTGCCAGTCTCTCTCATTAGGAATGTCACAAATCCGCACTGCGGTTTGCTGAGAGACTTGGAGATAAAACGCAAACAACATTTGTTCATGTAATCTGTATTTGCATACAAACAGGGAGAAGGAAAGATAAACTTTGAACAGGATATCAAAATTAAATGTCATAATCTAAACAAATAGGGAAATATTCTCAAAGGACAATAAACACTGGAAACAGTGAACTGACTGGTTCTGTGAGGTAAATACAGAGGAATTCAACCAGGAAGTTCCGGATGCCTTCATCAGTTCCTCCCTGTAGAGAAAACCACCTCAAATGTTTGGCAAATTACAGTACAGTAATTGTTCTGCCAATGCTTTTATTGCAGCTAATTAATTGCTTAAATCTTCACTTTTAGAATTTTCACTTCTCATGATTGCAGATGAAGATATTCTAGTGTACTGTTGTGGCTCTATAACGATTAAATAACGATTAACATTGGGCCATATTCACTGAGGAGATAATACAGAACATTGGTATTCAGACTTCACATATTGCCACACTTACTGTCAGAGTGTTGTGCATGTGAAGCACACAGAATAGAGGGATGTCTCATTTATCCCACAATTCAGAACTGAAGTGTGATATTCAAATCCATAAAGAACAGTATTTATTCCTGCATCCCCCCTGACCATTTGATATAATGACGAAAGACGCATCTTTGGACAATGTAAAACACAAACATATAAATAACTAGAATAGAAAATTTTCCTTAATCCAATTTAGCAAGTTAATTAACAAATATGTTTCCTTTTATAACTGTTTTGTTTGCTATTAGGTTCACATTTTAAGGCTACTTACATCACGACTGAACTGAGCTGAAATATTAACAGGGTTTTAATACAACAATAGGAAGCATGCTTCAATTATTTAATTTACTGAACAGTAAATACATTTTCACAGCAATTTTATTTTACGTTACTTTGAATTTAATTTCAGAACAAATGTGCAGGCCAGTGTTGTATGTTGTGATGACTGATTTGAGTAGACTTCTCTTCTAAGATGTGAGCTGGCCAGGGTAAAAGTCCAGTTTTTGAATATGGAGATTATTAGGAGTGGGATATGTAGCCAGGACATTGGTGTAATATCCACATTCTTTTAGAGGAAATGTTCAGTGACATCTGAAAACTTACATTTTAAACCTTAAAATTTAGTTTGTAAACAGTGATACTCTTCATTCCATTATAATACCCCTGCAAATTATAGAGGCCTAATTACTCTTTCATTGATTTTGCCTGTATTCCACTGACAATTTTCCTGTTACTAGCAGCCTTTATATTCTTACTTATCAATGGTTTGTTATAAGAATAACATTTAATCAGTTTACATGGAACAGTTGTTATTGCAAAGAAGATATCAATAGTATATGGCAGATTCAGGAGTTACAGTGCCTGTAGCAAATGAAATAACGTCTCTCCATTCATGCATGTCATTAATTTAAAACAAAAACTTCAAGGAAGTACCCACATACTTAACTGTAATGTAAGTTTCAAGTTCACGTTACACCACAGAACAGCATGTTTTACTATGAAGCCAAGTGGATGCCTGTTTGTACATTTATTTAAGACATATCTCAAAGAATCCCCTGAATATCTGTCATCCAATATATTTGGTTTTAAATGCATGTGCTCATTTGTAGACAGAGAACAATATGCAGATGTAAAGCTCATATAGCAAAAGCACTGCAAAAGAAATACCTGGCTTCACATGTATGCAAACTGTTAGTTTCAGATTTCTGATTATGCCACCCCAAAAATAAACTTTGTATCTTAAACATGCCCCAGGTTAGTATACAAACATACATATGTTTTGCATAACATTTTAACATTCTGTTTTTTGTTGTAAAATATATTTGACATTCACAGTACAGTTAGGAGTAGAGGGTGGGTCAAACTTTGACATGCTTTGAAATTTTAGCTCTGGAAAGCACCTAATGACATGCATGGATGGACATAAGTTGTTTAATTTATTACAGGCAGTGAAATTGCTAGAACTGGCATATATTCCTAATATTTCCTACGTAATAATCTCTGAGTCAGAAAAATTCTCATGCATGCAGTCTTACACTGGCCAACTAATACCCCAACCAATCTGATCAAGCACCGTAGCCAACAATCAATAACCCTACTGATACTATTTATTACAGGTTTCAGATCACCTCACAAAATAACATATAACATACAGTACATAGTTGGCAGAATACAGCTCTTGGAAACTGCAATTGTATACACACACATTGACCTACATAATGTGTTCAGCCCAGGAGAAAATGTTATTGCTCAGATGTTGCTCTTTAATGCTCTTTAATGTAAATTCTCAGAATTCCTTAGGAGAAATAATATGAGACAAAAATGACACTTGAGATACATCTGATCCAGAGTCATAGTCCTGAATGAGAAGTGTGACACAAAAATGCATAGCTCTGAAAATTCACATGTATATTTATTCTCAAATCTTTAATATAGAAACTGTTTGAATAGTAATTAACTCAAAACCTCCAAATGAAACATTTTAATAATTTGATGTTCTTGATATATCAGTTATTAGTCTGGATAAGTGTTATTAAAACAAAATAGGTCACTTTACATGTAACAAATATAAAATACGATAGTTTACATTTTTGAATTAAATTATGAACAGCAATGGACTTTTTTATGACTTTCTTAATTTATGAGATGCATTAGCTCTTAAAGTGTGTCTTCTGTCAAAAGGCCACTGAATGTTTAGACCACAGATTGTATGTAAAATCTAGACATAACATCAGCAGTATAGTGAGGGCAAAATGTCTCTGACAGCCTCTAGTGGCACATAATCATCACAAGCTCTGCTTCTATAAAGCAGGTAGTTTGATCATAATGCTTAGTGTGGAGAGGAAGTGTTCAGTAGAGGTGACTGGAAGGAGCTGGATCAGTTATGGCAACTATAACACATATGGTGACCATAAAAAAAATGCTGAAATAAAATTATATATTTTTATTATCTCACAGACATCCTGTTTATTGAGGTAGTTTATGGACTAACATATCCTAGTGTATCCAAGATATTTCTTCATCCAATGCCTTCCTCTGTTTGACACAATTAAATAATAATAATAATAATAATAATAATAATAATAATAATAATAATAATAATATCTAAACTGCATTTTAATTGATAATTTATTATTGCATCATTATAGGCATAGGAAGAGTGTTCATATATGCATTGTTAAATATTACATTCATACAGTGTACTGTAACATTAAATCATTGGGAAATTCAGAGTATTCTTTATTGGTTACAAAAAATTGTTCAGACATTCACAATGCTGTATCTACTCATCAGATTGAGATCTCAGCAAAGTACAGCAACCAGACCTGTGGATTATGTGGGGACTTTAATGGAATCAAGAGCAATGAGTTCATAGAAAATGGTAAGTCACATCTTCTTAGTTATTAAGATTAAAAAGAAAAGTGTAAAATGTATATTTCTGTCCAGGTATATTTCTGATACCTTTTATCATTCAGAGAACAACAACTGACATGGACAGTGTATCTACTATGTTTATTAACATTTTTAAGTGGCTCTGCCCATGTTGTGTGCTTTTGTATATAATCAAAATATGAAACTGCCAATTGCAAGTAAATTTTTGTAATTTTGGATAGTGCATTTTTGAAAATTATAATGGCCTTCACAGTTATGATTTGAATCTTACACTGAAGTTATTGGTACATTTTAATTACTTTCCATATCTATTGTCAAAGGTATGGAACTTACTCCACATGATTATGGCCTTAAATGGAAGATGGATGCCCCCACTGAAACATGTGAAGAGACTGAACTCCAGGGAGGAAGCGAGCAGGAATGCCAGACGCAGGTTCGAACTGTAATGAGTTGACCTGCAAAATCCAGGAGAAAAAACCTTCTCCTGGATCTTCTGTACAATAGCTACAGTTAGCTTTCACCCTCTCACCATGCTGGTTTTTGTGTGTGCTAGAACAAACGTAGCTAGATTGTGGAACTGGGCATGATCAAACTGTAGACGTAAAAGCTTTTGGGTTTCCTACATTTACATTACAAAAGTTGTCTTACCCATTTTTAACCCTTTATAGAGAAGTGAATGTGAAGAGTTGTTCAAGGATCCAGCCTTTGAAAGCTGCTATGGCCTGATGTCCATTGATACATTTGTGGAGGCATGTGTTATAGACTTGTGTCAGTGTGAAGGAAACCAATCTACATGTCTGTGTGATTCAGTATCTGAGTTCTCACGACAGTGTGCACATTCTGGTGGCCAGCCACAGACTTGGCGGAACGATAATTTGTGTGGTACGTAAATACAAATAATTTCCTGCTGAGGGTATGGAATCTAGTGAATAATATTAACTCTGAATTATATATTCTACTGTATAGAAGCTGTGTTAATGAAAATGACTACATCATGGTTTATCAGTGTCCCTGCCTAAGATTGTCACTAACAAAGCTTTTAAACCTGAGATCATAGCAAAAAATATTTACTCCTAGGTAGCACATGGTGTGATGAGGACTGTGTGATATATCTGCTCTAAAAATAATTTAAATAAATAAATAATTCTAAGCTAAAATCTATAATGAGACTGTAAGCACATGAACATTTACAGTTCAATTTCACCTGTATGACCAATGTTTATTGCTCTTTGAGCATTAATGTTATTCAATATATATTCTTTTCCTATACAGGTAAAGATTGTCCTTTAAACCTGATTCACAATGAATGTGAGAAGCCATGCAAAGACACTTGTTCTAATCAAGAGGCGAGCCAAATCTGTGCTGAGCACTGTGTAGAGGGCTGTTTCTGCCCACCAGGTAAATCAGCAAATTGAAAAGTCATTCAAAAGACAACTGCTGCTGTTCTGAAGCTTTGTGTGTGGTTGTTCTTTCTACATTAAGTAACAATTAAAAGTCATGTAAAATATGAATATTAAAAAAGGGCAAATATGTTAATCTTCAAGGTAGTGTAAAGCTGAAAAAAGCCTTTTTTCGGTCATTTTACTGATTCGTGCAAAAGGAGGACTGTTTATAGTTTCTCTGAGTCAGAGAATTTCATTTTTTAAATAGCTCAATTTGTGAATCAAATAACTTTTTTATATAAATGGAATAATCTTCATTTATTAATAAAATATTGTCAAACTAGACAATTTCAAATATATTTGTATCACCAAGCACATATCCCAACTTTAGCTATAGCTTGTCAGAAAACAATGATCTATAGAAACACGGTAATGAAAGATGTTCTAGACTTTTCTAGATAGATAGATAGATAGATAGATAGATAGATAGATACTTGGGAAATTCAGGTCCCAGCAATTATGTTTTTGCTACAGCAAGAAAAGTATAAAAAGCAATTCTAAAAAAGAATTAAAGCAATTCTATCTTCTGAGTGTGTATGTTTTCAAATGCAATCCACTGAATGATGTAAATTCTGAACTGTATATTGTACTGTATAGGAACTGTGTTTAATGACCTTGAGGAAAATGGCTGCATCACAGTTGATCAATGTCCCTGCATCCACAATGGAGATCTTTATCAGCCAGGAGATTCATACAATAGTACTTGTCAACAATGGTAAATAAATGAATAAACATTCAAAGACATGACATGCTGTTTTTGAAAAAGAAAACATTGCATCACTGGTTTCACCCAATCTCTGTTATGCATTAGTGAGTGCTCTGAAGGACGGTGGAATTGTGTGGACCTGGACTGTCCTGGCACTTGCTCTTTGCAAGGAGGGTCTCATATCACTACATATGATGGCAAAGCTTACACCTTCCAAGGAAACTGCTACTATGTCCTTTCTAAGGTCACTGTCACTAATATTGTTTAAAATGAGAATCAGACTAATAACTGATATGTCAGTACACTCTGTAATGCTATTATTGACACAGCAAAACCACATACGTAAAAAAGTTACATGTACTTTTCTTGCTGTAGCAAAATTTTTGAAAATATTCCCTTTTCTTTCCAGGACGATGAACATACTATATCAGGGAATCTGGCACAATGTGGTCAGACTGATACTGCAACATGTCTGACTGAAGTGAACTTTGTCATCTCAACAACTACTGTAAGCATTTCAAAATACTTATGTGTTAAATCTCTTGAATTCTAAGCCATATCAGCCACTGCCAGGTCCAGACTAGCCTTAGGAGGAAACTGATGATTTTTAATTTTCTTTAACACAGCATGACTATTTTGGCAATCAAACAGGCATTGAGTGATTGTCATTAATTTGCATTAGTGATTATCATGTTGGTTTTGACTCTCTTTCATCCAGATCATGTGTGACATTTAGGACAAAGTTAATGTGATAACACGTTAAAGTGAAAAATGTCTAATTGTGATTTTTTTTCCTTGTTTACTATGCAAAACTGACTATATGTTTGGCAAAATATAAGTTAGAGAAACAAAGAAAATAAGACTTATATATATATATATATATATATATATATATATATATATATATATATATATATATATATATATATTGTATTGTTGAATGTTCAGAAAAAACATTTAATTGCAGTGTCAAATTTGAGTGAATATTGAATTGTGATTAATTACGCAAAATATGTTGGTTAATCACAATTAAATGCTTTAAATAATTAAAATAAGCACTATATTTTGTGAATCTAAGTAATTGATTTATTTGTGTGGGATGCCAGAAAAGCCAAGTTATCAGAAGTTTGCTAAATATTTGTAGTACTCCTTACATTCATTGTCTGCTATCTGATATCAAATTGCTTATCTTTTAGCAGCTCATCATCACTTTCTCCATCACCATCTCCATCAACATTTGACGTTTTTTTTAAAGAATTTCTTGCATTGTGCCTCTACAATTCAAATCAGTCAGTTGCCAATGTGGTCATTTAAACTGGATGTCATAGTAGATCAGTCACAAACTACTGCAGCAGCATTTATAAAATTTTTGCAGACCCTGAAGTTTTAAATAAGGTTTTGACTGGTAAATACAGTCAAGGGTTCATTCAGAGTGTGTTGTAACAAGGTATACATCTTAAATATTTATCTCCCTTAAACAGGTTATTTTCTCGTCCACTGGCAGTATAATGGTGAATGACACTGCAACCAAGCTTCCTGTGTATAATGGTGAGTCTCTAATGATAAATGCTGTTGATTTCCACCTTATGGCCAAAATTATTAAGTCTATGCACATTTGTAGACTAAGTAGTACCTGTAAAAATGAATGAGTATACAAATGTGGTGATGTTTGACTTCTTTCATATATTTAAATCAGATGAGGTGACAATCTTCATGCCTTCTTCATTTTACATCCTTGCCCACACTCCAAGCTTTCAGCTGGTGATCCAAATAGTTCCAACCATGCAAGTGCACATTGTCGCCAGCTCTGAAAAAAAGGGAACATTGAGTGGTATGTGTTTCAATAACTTTCTCTAGTGTTCGGAAAATAATTTGTCTTTCACATATAATGAAACATCATGTAGCTAATACATACATTTCCTTTAGGTCTGTGTGGGGACTATAATGATATCCAGGGAGATGATTTTAAAGCAGAGTCTGGACTGAAAGAGGGCACAGCTGCGACGTTTGTCAACACATGGAAGGTTATGGATTACTGTCCTGATATTAGTAACAGTTATCAAGACCCCTGTAGTATGAGTGTGGAAAAAGGTATAGACTTCAGATATACATCCACCCAACAATCGTATGCAACACAGTTCTTTTAAAAGAAGTGGCTTATAGATGGTTTTAATTCCAAAGCTTCCCATTTGTGTCGTTTTAGAAAAATATGCCAAAGAATGGTGCAACCTTCTTATTGACCCAGCAGGAGTTTTTTCTCCCTGTCATGTTGAAGTCAACCCAAACAGTTTCAGGGATGTATGTTGTTTTTATTCATTAACAAGTGTAGTTTCACCATATGAATATAAATTAACATTCCACATTGTATTTTGTATGAATTCTGTTTAAGCACTTTTCCTGTTTCTCTTTGTTCTGTAATTGTTTTCCCATAGCAATGTATTTACGATACATGCAATTGTGCCAAAAGTGAGGACTGCATGTGTGCAGCTGTGTCCTCCTATGTCTATGCATGTGCTGCTAAAGGTGTACTTCTTAATGGCTGGAGAAACACCACATGTGGTAAGACTACAATTTGAGCATTTGGGGAAATATCTTGTGAGAGTAAGAAAGCAGTAATTCTTAAATTGCATTACACTGTGAACAGATAGCTATGAAATTGGAAGGTCTTTCTCAAGTGAAAGTGGAAAATGTCTGTGTCTTTCACTGCATTCAATTCCTTTTCCACGTATAATCTGTATTCTTTTATGTAAAGAAATCCTAAACCTATAAAAAGACAAATACTGGCTTTCGAAGTGAACCTGTATATTATTGCAAGTCTGTATAATTTTTGAGAAGAAAAAAAGTAACAATAAAGCTGTAAGAAAACTACAAAAGGTTATTTTTGAAATATTTGTTAAATTTTCCTATAATGTCATATTTTTGTTTTAATGTTAATCAGTTTAGATTATAGCTATAGATATATAGATATAGAATCTCAAATTATTAGAACCTTTCATTTTGATTTTGAGTAAATTACTTTTTAAACAATATCAAAATTTAAACAAAATAATTTTGTTCATTTTTAAATATATGAGGATTTTTTAAATTAAATTATGAAAACAAATTTTTCATAAGATGCACTAATAAATCTAGTTTACTTTCACTGAGAAAACTTCTAATATTTCAGTTCAGCTCAGTCATTCTGTAAGAAGTTAAATACAATATGCAATATGCAACTATATATGTGTGTGTGTGTGTGTGTGTGTGTGTGTGTGTGTGTGTGTGTGTGTGTGTGTGTGTGTGTGTGTGTGTGTGTGTAGGTTTATATTTTCACAATATTCTATGAATTATGAGTTTAAGTTTGAAATGTCTTTATGGAAATTCATGGCATAACTAGACTTGCTCTCATTAGGTTGCCAAGTATTGCTATGAGCATGTTTGTTTCATGTTGTACAGAAAAGTACTCCATGGACTGTCTAGGAAACATGGAGTACTCCTACAGTCTGAGCAGTTGTGGAACAACCTGCCGCTCCCTCAATGTCAACGAAAATGACATCACTTGTGACTTGACCTACACATCTGTAGATGGGTGTGGCTGTAGTGAGGGCACCTACCTCAATGACAAGGGCGAGTGCGTGCCTGACTCCAACTGTCCCTGTTACTACAACAATCAGATTATGGCACCCTCTCAGGTCATCAACCAGAATGGGATCTCATGGTAAAAATAAAATTTTATTCAATGCACCTCAATCCCCTGAAGCACCCCTGTGTATTGGCATTGTGTAATTTGCTATATTTAAAAGATCAGATAGATATTAATGCTTTTCAAAGTGTATTAGAGCAGTTAAAAGACAAAATGGAATGCAGGGGAACTCCAGGACTGTGACTGGCTTATTACTGTAGACAATTATAAGTGAAACGAAATAAATATAAGTTAAAAGAGAATTAACTTTTTATGATAGAATGATAAATTGTTAAATAATTTAATTATAAATAATTTTGCTTTTTTACAGCATTTGTACTAAAGGCATGGTACATTGCAATGGGAAACCGCAACCTATAGGTAAGGTGGTATGGGTGTATTTCCTATTTGTATAATTGTAGATTCTTATAAAATGACTGTGTTTTTGGAGTAATGTCTTGTTTTTGTTATCTTAGAATGCACTGCTCCAATGTACTTTTTTGACTGCTCAAATGCTGGATCTGAAGCAAGCGGTGTAGAATGCCAGAGAAGCTGCCACAATATGGCCTCTAATCAATGTGTAAGTGAATTGGCAGACAACAAGTGGATAATTAATAGATGAATAATAATAATAATGTTTGATCATTTTGAATGGAGATGTAGAGAGGCCAGTCTTATGTTCTTATTTTATATTCATTTGTCCATCCCATGCATGCTGTAGTTCTAAATTACAATTACAACAATTAGTACTGACCTCTGTATTTACTTATTTATATTTGGTAATGGGCACTCAATGCATGTCTACTTAATTTACCTAGAGTGAATGAGAGGAATTGTTTATAATAACAAAAAATATATACATTTTTACATGTGTGTTGGGGGAACAGGGGAACACACAGTGTACATCAGGATGTGTTTGTCCAAATGGTCAACTAACTGATGGGAATGGAGGGTGTGTAGAAGAAGGAAACTGTCCATGTATTCATAATGGAGTCTACTATCAGCCTGGGGAAACTGTTATGGATGACTGCAACACATGGTGAGAAATGTTAATATGATTTCACAGTTTCACACTTTTACTTAGGTTGTATTGTGACTTAAGTCTGTTGCTATTGTCATCTGCATGCAGTTTGTATTTACAAAAAGAATTAATGTGACCTATGTTAGCCTTGCAGCTTCATTTCTAAAATTAAAGATGCAAAATTTGAACTCAACTTCTTAAACTTTTCATAGACTTTTCTTAAACCCACACTGTCAGAAAAGAGGGAAAACACAAGATTTGTGCAGTCAGACAAACAATGAAGAGGAGTGGCGGCTGCAGATGCAAATGGATTTTTTATTCAACAAAAGAAAGAAGCAGAATGCAGTAACTCAAACTTGTGGCATAAACTTGTGACATGACTTGAACTTGGGTGTGACAGTCAAAGAACGTGGTACTGGGACATTCATGATAATGACAACAATGACTGTAGTACACAACAATAATGCCTGACAAAGACTATGGAGACAACAGGGAAACATATAGCAAATCTTATGAAAAATAAACACAGAACCATGACTGTTGGAACAGGAAACAGGTGGAGACAATGACAAAGGACATGACAGGGGAAGAGACAGGATGTAAACATAGAGCATACGGAAAATGTACAGAGGCTATGGTGTGGGGTTCACAGTATCATGTAGCTTAACTACTTCACTAGTTCACTACTTTTTTAAAACAGTAAAATAAATATAATGTGTAATCTGGAGTCAGGGCTGTGTGAGGAAAGTCAATACTACTTCAATACAACACACTCTGCTGCAATTATGTTCTCTAACTAAATGCCCTTAAGGCATAACCCCTAGGATTCCACCCCAGTGACAAGAAAGGTATTGGTCCAGTAATGATCCGATTATTCAGTAACTGTATGGACAACTATGTAAACTGAATGAATAATGCTTCATTAAGGGTTAGAAATGAGGAGTGAGAAATGTAACTCTGGAGATACTGGTGGATACAAGACATTTAAGAGATTAATATATGTTTGATGATTAACTGCACAATGAAAGGTGTTATCATGTAAATGTGATATTTCATCTAACAACCTCATTTATTTAATAATAATAAAAACTGCATTGCTAAATTTCCTTTGTGATAAAAAAAATCCCCATTATATATCCTCTTAAATCTTACAATGTCTTAAAATATTATGAAATTGTATATTACTTAAACTAAAACGTACCATGTGTAAATTTCAGCACTTGCACAAATGGAGCATTTGACTGTACAACTGAACAGTGTCCCAGCAGTTGTACCATCTATGGTGATGGTCATTACACCACCTTTGATGGCACAAGTTATACTTTCAGTGGAGACTGTGAATACACAGTAGCTCAGGTATGTTGTGCAGAATAATACTTTTTCATGTCTTAATTTTCATATTGTAAAAGTGCTTTATATTTACAGTCAATTTTTACAAAAGCTTATGTGATAATCAAAACATAACATTTCGACAAAATGTTTCAACATTTGGAATTTCTTATAGAAAATGTTTTTCACAGAATGCACTAGATGGACATTCTACAAAATGGTTATCTTTAATTAAGCACACATGAAATATAATCGATAGGAAAACTGTAGCATCATTTTTCTTAATTTTTTTTTTTTAATTTTTGGCTGAATTACAATATCATTTATCGGCTAAAATGGCTTGCAATATGTTATATTTTTTTCTGTGAATTTACTTCTTTATAAAACATTCATATTACAGTAGCTATTTTTTAAACTTAAAACAGCAAATCTTTGTTACAAAACAACTGTGCATTACTGATATTTTGTGTTAAGAGAACATTTTACTACACTAAGTGGAGGACACTTAAAAAACCTTTGCATGTATTTGCCTTAACATTTTCAGTTTATCTGACTTTTTTACAGTTGTAGACTGCTGTAAACTAATCCAACAATAAATTAATGTAGACTAATTTTGATGAGTCTATAATGCCCTAAAGTGGAAACTAATAAATCGCATTGAGTATACAATATCTCAAAGAACAATCAAGTCAAGTATAACAAAATAATCATTAAACTGAAATTAAACATTTTGGATAATTGACTATAGTTTTTTAATTCTAAAGTCATGGAGTGCTTTAATAAATGTATTTTTTCTTACCCCCGTCAGCTTAGTCTGATATAGTAACTTTGTAGAGTATGCTAAAAGTCATTCAAATGGAAAATTGTGTCACCATGTCACATTGACTTGACTAAAGCAGTGAATTCGAATTTATTTTTCAGGATTACTGCAGCAACAACTTCAATGGTTCATTCCGTGTCATCACAGAGAATATCCCCTGCGGCACAACTGGAACCACCTGTTCCAAATCTATTAAACTTTTCCTAGGGGTGAGCTTACCTTACAGCTGCTTAATAAAATAGCATAATATTGTATTATATTAAATTGTTGACCAGTTACATTTTTTTCCTGTAGAACATAGAGTTGCTAATGACAGAAGAAAATGTTAAAGTTTTTGGTCATTATGAAGATACTGAGATCAAAATCCACTCAGTGGGGATATACTTTGTCATTGAGGCCAGTAATGGTCTGATTCTGTTCTGGGACAAAAAGACAAGTCTAAAAATCACACTAAATGCCACCTTTATGGTAAGTAAAAAAGCAAATCCTAAAAACTTTTAAAATCTTATATATTTATTTGATTTTAAATTATTATATTTTCCAAGATATATTTGTTGGACTACTTATGGTTTTGTATGGTATTTTATTCATTCAGTCTTATACATTTTTCATTAATCGCACTCTTTTCCTCATGACAGGGCAAAGTATGTGGACTGTGTGGTAATTATGAAGGTAGCGCAAAAAATGACTTTGTAACTCGTAGTGGGGAGCAGGTGGTGGAACCGCTTGCATTTGGAAACAGCTGGAGAGTTTCTTCTACCTGCCCTGAAGCCACCACTGTCAGCAACCCCTGCGATTTAAGACCAAATCGCCAAGCCTGGGCCATCAAACAATGCAGCATTATCAAGAGTGATGTCTTTAAACCATGTCAATACCTAGTGAGTAACCTGTTAAAAAATCACTGATGTTTTGTACCAAAGATTCTAAATCCATGTCCTAGAGGACAGAACCCACACACAGAGAGTACCAGTCAAAAGTTTTAGAACAGTTTTAAAATGTTTCTAGTTGGTCAGGGGTTACAGAGGTTCATCTTACAGTAAGATAGTGACCCAAAAACATAAGTCCAAGCTCTGCCATAATTGCCTCAAATGAACTGGAAAGAAGAGTGAAAGCAAAACAACCTACAAGTGCCACACATTTATGTGAACTTCTGCAGCAGAATTGTGAAGAACTGTCTGAAGAATATTTGATGTCTATTGCAGAAAGAATGCCACGAGTGTGTTCATTACATTACATTACATTGCATTTAGCGGATGCTTTTATCCAAAGTGACTTAAAATAGTATAAAAGTACATATGCGAAAAATACTGAAGTTAAATAAACATTTCAATATTGAATGCTGAGTGCATATCAATACTCATGGGGAGTAGTTGGGATCACTAGAGCAGGTGCTCTTTGAAGAGCTCAGATTTTAGGTGTTTCTTGAAACCAGTGAGGTACACCTCTGCTCTAGTGGCGGTAGGCAGCTTGTTCCACCATCTGGGAACTACTGAGGAGAACAGTCTGGATTGCTTTGTGTGAATGTTAGGCAAAGCAAGGCAATGTTCAGTGGAGGAGCACAGCGAACGGGCCGGGACATAAGCTTTTAGGAGCGAGTGCAGATAAGAGGGAGCCTGCTCTGTCATCACCTTATAGGCGATCGTGCAGGCTTTGTGTTTGATCCAGCCAGCAATTGGAAGCCAGTGTAGCTCAATGAGCAGTGGGGTGACATGTGCCCATTTTGGATGGTTGAAAACCAGACGTGCTGCTGCATTCTGGACCATCTGTAGTGGTTTAATAGTGCAGGCTGGGAGGCCTGTTAGCACAGCATTGCAGTAATCGAGGAGTGAGATAACCACAGCTTGTACCAAGAGTTAAGTGGCATGTTGCGTTAGGAACGGTCTAATTTGCCTGACATTATAGAGCGCAAAGCAGCAGGACTGTGCAACAGAGGCCACATGATGTGTGAATGAAAGCTGGTCATCAAACATAACCCCGAGGTTCCTAACAACCTTTGACGGAGAGAGTGAGAGAGAGTCGATCATCAAGGTGAGGTTGTGTTGAACCGACTGTTTTGCGGGGAAGACCAGTAGTCCAGTCTTTGAGAGGTTAAGTTGTAGGTGGTGATCCTTCATCCATGAGGACATATCTGAGAGGCAGTGAGATATCCGTGCCGAGAGTCATTATCAGGCGGGAACAACAGATATAGCTGAGTATCATCAGCAAAGCAATGGTAGGAAAAGCTATGCGAGGGGATAACTGGTCCCAGTGAGGTGGTGTAAATGGAAAAAAGAAGGGGTCCCAGTACAGAGTCTTGAGGCACTCCGGTGGACAGTGAGTGCGAAGAGGACAGCTGTCATAGCCATGACACTTTAAATGAACGCTCAGCGAGGTAGGATCTGAACCATGATAGTGGTGTATCCGAGATACCCATGTTTGAAAGACAATAGGAGGTCGTGATTGACCGTGTCAGAGGCTGCTGACAGGTCCAGCAGTATGAGCACTGAGGACTGTCCTCTGTTTGAAGGCAGATGGGAATTCACCGCTGGAAAGTGAATTGTTTATCACATGTGTGATGGCTGGAATAATAGTAGGTGCAATAGTTAGTAGAAGGTCTGATGGTATCGAATCAAGCTGGCATGTAGTAGGACAGCTACATGTTAGGAGGGCTAGTGCCTTCTCCTCAGAGAGAGGAGTAAATGAAGAGAATGTAATTTTCTTGGTCGAAATAGATTGAGTAGCAGAGGCAGTAGGTGGTTCAGTGAACTGGCTACTGATGGCCGTCACTTTCCCGGTGAAAAACGAGGCAAAGATTTCAGCTGTGAGGCAGGTAGGCAGAAGAGCAGCTGGAGGGTTCAGCAGCGAACTGAATGCTGTGAATAATTTCCGACAGTCTGTCAGAGAACCGATCTCATTGTGATAGAAGTCGGTTTTGGCAGTTGTAAGGCAGTCTGAGAATGAAGCCAAGAGTAACTGGTAGTTTGATAGGTCCGACATAATACGCTTTTTTTGGCCATTTCCTTTCGGCAGCCCGGAGTTTTAAGCGTAGCTCCCTGAGGGATTCATTTTTAAGCCATGGCTGTGGCTTGTTAGTGCGGATAGTTTGATATGTCAGTGGGCAGAATCTGGCCAGACAAGAGCTCAGCGTTGAGCAGAGTGTATTTGTGGCAGCATTTACACTGAGAGCGGAGAATGAGCCCAGTGGAGGCATAGCAGTGGCGACCAGTGATGAGTATTGCTCTACACAAAGGTCTTTGAGATTGCGTCGGAAGGTTGCCATGGCTGGAGCAGCAGTAGCTTTCTTGTGAATGCTGATACTGAGCTGAATAAAGAAGTGGTCTGATACATGTAGAGGAGTGACCATTAGTGAGTCAGCGTCACAATAACGTGTGAAAATTAGGTCTAAGTTTTTACCAGCTTTATGAGTTGGAGGGCTGGAGACCACCTCTAGATCGAAGGAATGCATGAGAGATTTGAAATCAGTAGAGCCAGGGCAGTCAAGGTGGATATTCATGTCACCTAGAATGAGCATGGGACACTAATGCTTTGGGATGAAAGAGAGTAACATGTCTAGTTCATTAGTAAATTTGCCCAGTTGCCCAGGAGGACGATAAATGAAAATAATGAATGAATGAATGAACGTTACACTTATATAGCGCCTTTCTCAAACCCAAGGACACTTTACAATCAACACACTCCATTTACACACACTCAATCACACACACCGGCGCGAAGCAGCAGCCAATCGCGCACAGCATACTCTCAACCGGAAGCGACCGTCCACCTGGAGGACTGCATCGAGCACTAGGGGGAATCACCCAGGACAGAGTGCCAACCATATCTGGGCATACACACATACACACATTCATACACAGACATACACATTTATGTACACACCAGGGTAATTTTTTTTTTTTTTTGAGTAGCCAATTCACCTGAACTCCATGTTTTTGGACAATGCATTTGGGCAATGGATAATGCCAAGTTTGACTGGTGAGCTAACCAGAGTGGTATTCAAAAGAGATATATGTGGTTGAAGGTAGTAGAGTGGTATATTGTAAGCCGTTAGCAATTAGCAAGCCTGTACCCCCACCTCGTCCAGACGGGCGAGGGGTGTGGCTGAAGGAATAATTCTTTGATAGTGCCGCAGTGTAGTAGTATTTTCTGGTTTGATCCAAGTTTCCGTCGGAGCCAGTAGTTGCAGAGATAAATGATTTGCATAGGAGGCAATGAAGTCAGCCTTGTTCACAGCTGACTGGCAGTTCCATAGACCCACGGAAAGAGTAGTAAAAGTGGGGGAAGTCTGCGTTACTGGCCTGAGGTTTGCATGGTTTTGGTCCCAGTATAGAGTTCTGCGCTTCCTGTAGGACCCAGCAATAACGAGGATGTACTGATAGCCAGTGTTGGGAACGTTACTTTAAAAAAGTAATTAGTTATAGTTACTCACTACTTGTTAAAAAAAGTAAATTAGTTAGTAACTGAATTACTCTATAATAAAAGTAACTCGTTACCAGGGAAAGTAACTATTTGCATTACAGTTAAAAAAGTTATATGTCAAAGAATAAGGATTTTTTGAAAAAGCAGTTTTTACAGTCAGTTGAAATGAGTAGATCAGAAAGGTGTTTGTACATAACTTTTGAAATTTATTGCACATCAACAGACCAGTGCAGGATAAAATCCTTTAAAATACCAAATCTTTG
>BRDA01045866.1:20276-30297 GCA_036984385.1 Crenuchus spilurus
AGTGATCAAAAAAAAAAATAATAATAACCATTTTGTGTGTGTTTCTCGTTTTTTTGCTGATGTGTCATTTAGACGGTCTACATTTTACATTGTGAGGGTCACAATTAAATTGAGATTATCACAACTAAATTGTGACCGTCTAAATGACACATATGAGTATCGTTGTGATAGCACATGGCTGAGGCAGTAGGACTGGCTGCCTTGTTGGTGGCCTTGCTCGGTGGACTCGCGCAGGTAGACTCGCAGGTCTTAACCCGATTTGGTCTTCACACGAGACGGGCTGCACACAACAGCTGACGCCTCAGCTGACGCTTCGGCGGTTTGGAGTGTTTAAATAGATGGATTGATGGAAGATCTTAATGGATATTCTAAATTTTAAGAGTTGGGTCTCTTGTTCCTTTACTTGTTAGGCATTGACGTGTTGCTATGAGTATACACAGTAAATCTGCCAGTGTTAAATCAACACTATTAGAGTTAAATTAACACTGGGAGTGTTACATTTTACATCTGGCAGATTTACTGTGTAGTCGTTTTTTTGCTCTTTGTGTGTGTTTTACCAATAATAATAAAAAAAAAAACTAGTGATCCAGACATAGCTACAGCTATCCACAAATATTTTGAGTCAGGACATACATATGAGGTGATACTGGACATGCTCAGGACTAAGCATGACCTTTCAGTTAATATGCGTACGCTGAAGACGCATTTAAAAGAAGCTGGACTGTATAGAAGACGCAACTACTCTCCACTTTCTGAGGTGAGACATGCCGTGGCATCGTCCAATCAGCGGTTTTCCAGGTTTTCCCACAGGGACCTACCTCTTCCGGTTTGTTAATGTTGTTGCGTTTTTGTGATTTGTAATTGTGCTTCATTAATGTTGTTGTGGTTTGCACTTCAGGGCCACCGTATGAACCTTTTTTAACAGAGAAAATGACAAAACAAAGATGTTCAGTTTTTTCCATGACAAACTTAACCACTGGGTCACATCACCATTTCTTTTAATCTTTTAAATAATTTGGGAATTAATATGCAAATGCTTACAACAGAATATGTCTCTTCAAAATATCAATATCAGCCTCTGCATCAACCTTCACATAATGCAGATCACCCATGCAGTGGGCACTGATGCACCCCCATTCCATCACAGATGTTGGTTTTTGTACTTTTTGGTTACTATCTGAATTGTACACAGAATCAGTTTTTTTCCCAGAAACAAGCTGAAACGGGGTTTTCTGAATACACAACATATTATAATCCATGGCCCTCAGATTCCAGTGTTTTTTTTAGACTTTTCTGGAAATGGGGTATGTATGTAAATGCCCTTGTTTCTGTGACATTATCAAAAACAGGGGATTTGAAATGCATGTTTCTACAGTTTAGTTTTTTTCATGAATGAATGAATGTTCCACTTATATAGCACCTTTAATAACCAAGGATGCTTTACAACAAAATACTTTTACACACTTAGAACTCAACCACACACACACCAGTGAGAAATGTCAGCCAGTCATGCACAGCATTTCAACTGAAAGTCACCGTCCACCTGGAGCACTGGGGGGATCAACCAGGACAGAGTGCCAACCATATCTGGGCATACACATGCATTCATACACACAGACATACACATTCCGATACCAGAGTCATTTAGAGCTAATTCACCTGATCTCCATGTTTTTGGACTGTGGGAGGAAACCCACACACACATGGGGAGAACATAGAAACTCCACCCAGATGGGGACTTGAACTCAAGACCTCTGTGCTGAGAGGTGAATGTGCCAACCACTAAGCCAAAATGCTGCCCCTGGCCCATGTATGGACTGTCTGTGCAGGGAAATGAATGATAAGTTTTGAAATGTTTACTCTGTTTATGTACTACATAAAATCTGTTTATTAATTTTTAAAGAAAGGTTGTAAAAAAGGTTTTAAAGAAAGTTTGAAGTTGCAAAACAAGATACTTATTAGAGGCATCTCCCAAAAACAAAAAATGACAGTATATTTATTGGAAATCCAGTGTGTTTCTATTGAACTGTTCTACTACAGTATGTCTTTATGTATAATTGCAGAATTATATGTAATTGCAGAGTTGCAGAGACAAAGCTCAATTGAAAATCTTTGGGATGAGTTGGAATGAGGAAGGTATATTGAAGACTTCTGGGTTGACCTGGTGTACCGACCTACTAAGCTCCTTAATCTCCTTGTACAAATATGAATATTCAGGTTCTGTGGTCTTGTCATTGTATTTCTGTATCCACTGGTCTACTGTATATGCCAATACAGTGGCCTCACTCACTTTGATGCTCATCAGAGTATCTTCCTTGGTATCAGACTTTGTAATAAAGATGTAACTGCTCTATTTTCCAGTCTTTTGCTAAAAACACATATTGAAACTCTCAAGCTAGGAAGAAGACCTAAACCTTATCATTTACTGAAAACACACGTTGTGTGTCCTCTTTCACAGGACATTTCTGTTCATCTTTGTAAAAAGGAACATCTTTAGGAGAAAGCCCAAACCCCAAAAAAGCTTATTGGGAAAGGTGGAATTTGTCCAGCAGCTGTAGATGGGTATCAGGTTGTGGTTGGTTAGCAGCAGGGTCACAGCTCTGATGATTCAGTTTCTCGAGATGGATGGGGCTGGAGGCTGGCTGCAGGCTGAATGTGGCTCCACAGCTGTGTAATTGCATGCATCTTGGATGCAGAGTTTTGAAGCCACTCACCAATTCACCCATGCAGTGTCCAATCTGCGTCAGATAACCTGACCAACCTGGACCGTACAGCAGTGAACAGGTTTATGTGATTACTGTATGCATTGTTCAATAGTATATACAGTATTATTCAAATGTTTGTAATCACTGCTACATTAATTTTATTATTATTACATGCTGTCTATCTATATCTCGCTTCTGGTTACCATATATAGTGTTCCTGCAGAATATCATGTCTTTTTTTGAGTCTTCATGGCTAGCTTGCTAGGAACGGACCACATAATGATTGAGGTATATTAGAAAGTGGAGGGGAAACTTGAGAAGTTGGGTGGGAGTTCTGACTGGCTTGGCTATAGAGCCTGAAGTCAGACCCCACTTTTTTGAAAGATTGAAAAATAAGAAGAGAAGTCAAGGCAAGTTATGGAAGTCAGAAGAGTTGGGAGGTGCCAGGGTGGTGGTGGGTGCAAAGTTTTCATCATGAACCTTCCAAACGTCTGTTATTACATATGACATCATTTCACAATTCCTCTGATTGCATCCAAGACACTCTCAATACCAAATGTAAAAGGTATCAATACTCTTCCTATCCTGTTTTTTTATTGTCCAGCGCTTATAACCATATACTTTCTGTACTTTAGAACACATCGTTACAACTGAAGATCTTTTCAAGCTCTTTGCTTTGCTGAGTGTAGGCTTGTGTTGTATTTCCTCACTACTGGATCCTTTATTGTTAATAGTTGACCTTTTTTCTGAGCTCCTCAGAAATCTCCTTTGTTCATTCCATGATAAACTTATGCACAAATGTGTTGTGAAGTGCAGACTTTGATAGATCCCTGTTCTTTAAATAAAATAGGATGCCCACTCACACCTGATTGTCATCCCATTGATTGACTCTAATTTCACCTTCAAATTAACTGCTAATCACAGAGGTTCACATACAAATATGTCATATTGGATTATTTTCCTCAATAAATAAATGAGCAAGTATAATATATTATTTATTTATGTAAAAAAATTTTTTGCCAATTTTCTCCACTTCCCAATGTGGTAGTAGCCAATTAAAACATCCCATCCACTAGGGGGCTCTCCTCATCCATTTGCACTGTCCCTGACTCTAGGAGGGTGAAGTCAAGCACAAGTCTCCTCCGATGTGTGTGATACGGCCACCGCCTCTTTACGACCTACCGCTGATACACCGTCACTGGGGAGCCAACGTGCTCGGAGGAAAGCGCAGGGTTCCCAGTTCTGAATGGACCAATCAGTAGACGTCTGAGCCAGCTGACATTGCAATGTGTGAGTGATAGAGAGAGAGAGAGAGAGCGCCATCTACCAACCCAGAGAGAGCACGGCCAATTTTGCTCTCTTGGGCCCCGGCTGTTGGTGGCAAACAGCATGACTGGCATTCAAACTCGCTATTCTCTGGTCATAGTGTCAGCGTCTTAGCCTGCTGAGCCACTCGGGGGTCCCAAGTATAATATTTTTGTCTCATGTGTTTAACTGGGTTCTCTTTATCTACATTTAGGACTTGTGTGAAGATCTGATGATGTTTTAGGTCATATTTATGCAGAAATAGAGAAAATTCTTAAAGGTTCACAAACTTTCAAGCACCAATATTTCAGGAATGAAGGTCTCATGGTTTTCGTGAAGAACATTTAAGAGTATCATAATGATCTGAAATGTGATGTACACAATAAGTATTACAGAGTCATTTATGCATTTACCTGCAACTAAATTAGATTTATATTATTAAAAACATTTCACAAGAGCTTTTGAACACTACACCATGTCTCTGTGTGCATGTGTTGAATATTGAATGTGTTTTGGCAGAAGAGGACTCATAATTCCAGCACAGCCGGTTCAGGTGTAAACAGAACTCCTTAACGCGGCTATTTACACTCCTCCGTTCATCCGAATGGGCTTTGTGAATTGAACATTGTCCACAGGGACTCACAGCCAGGCACATTATGTGCCTCCTAATGGCATCAGACCAAGTGGCTTTCTTGTGGCATCACCTGCATTTTCATAGCAGCCTCGGGGAAGCGCAGTCGTTCCAGATTTGGCAGGCTGTTCCGTACCGCAGAGATAAGAATGCCAGAAATCTCTCTGCTAACCAGTGCAATTACAGAGAGCGGAACACACAAGCAACCCCAAGCATTTCATAATCGTGTGCTTTGAGTTTCAAAGAAAGAAACTTCTGGTAATAAGTGAAGCTGAAAATGAAAGGTGAATGAGGACGGCTTTCAAATGCAGCGAGAATCAAGATTACATACTATCCCAGAGTAAGTATATAACAGCTATGAACAGGCCCACATTATCCAGAGATAATGAATACATATAGCAGTTTGTTTTAGATGTTTTTAGACCAAAAATCTTTACTTGCTTTTGTGAACTCTGATATGACAGAATAAAAGTGTCTAAAAGTATAAAATCATACTATAGCATCGTAGAGCCACAGCAACTCAAGGCGTATTTGGTATGGTTCCTTCCATTGTGAAATTATTCTTCTCTAAGATGGAGATGCTATTGTATGTGGTAAAAAATGACACACACACTAGTGAACATACTAGAGGTCAGTGAGCACACGTGCCCAAAATGGTGGGCAGACCTATTCACAATGTCTGGAGAGCAGTTTGAGGTTAGGTGCCAGTCACAGTATGCCAGGGAATTGAACCAGTGACCTTTCAGATACAAGATAAGGTCCCCAGGGCTGCGCACCCTAACCACCAGACCTTGGCTGCAACCAGTGCTATATAGCATTTTGGTGCTATACAGTGCAATATCTTAAAAGGAGAACCTTCTTCTTCTTCACATACATCTAGGGCAGGGATGCTCAATGCTGGTCCTGAAGATCTACCATCTTGGAGAGTGCAGATCCTACACAACTGACCATAAAGGTCTTCGTATCCATGAACAGGTGTGTTCAATTAAACTCTACAGGGTGGTAGAACTTCAGGACCAGGATTTGGCACCTGTGTTCTAGAGTGTCTGGCTCTTAGCAGAAGCCACTCAGTTTACCTGGAAGTAGACCACACCCACTACAGCTTCAAATCTTACTGCTGATGAAAGTCATTTGAGCTTTAAATAGATACAGATAGAGATAGTATGGTTATCTTATGCTCCTATTCCACACAGCATTTTTCCTTTAGGACACTAAGAGCCAAATTAAATCTCAGCATATGGCCATAAGGACACAATAACACACTCCCTCACGCCCGCACACATGCTGTCAACACTGTGGCCATGATGGATCCCCCTCATTTTCAGAGCAAGGATCCGATAAAGCCAGTATCCGTATCTGGGCTTGCGCTGTGGGGCCCGCCGTTCTCTGATTACACCTCATCGTCCCAGAGCAGATGTAGCCATGGAAGCCCCTCCCGGCCGGCCTCAGAACGCACCCGCTCTCCCCGCAGTTTCTCAGCAGCCGCCTGCAGCCTGGGGCTCCATCATGTCCTCATGCTAGCATATGGAGGAATAAGGGTAATAGAGATTTAGTGTCGCGGCCATGGCCACTGGAGAGAATAAGGAAGCTGTAACATATTGCTTTGAGTAAATGAAGGGGAACCGGGCGAGGGAGAAGGAGGAGCCCACTGCCGGGCCACCATCTCCAAGATCACCCAGAAGAGGAAAGAATGGGTGTGTTATGCTTCATTCAAATGGCTAATATAGTTAATAGTGAATATATAAAGGCCAGTTAGCATGAACTTTTGGACTGTGAACCTAACTGGAACCTTCAAGTTTTCATTCTCAGCTATAGCCTTTTTGACAATAAGCATTTTTGTCATCCTTTAGCAAGAACATTTTCAGTGCAAATTGTGATGTATAGATGAAAGCTCTGGAAGGTGCACAAAAGGATATTTCAGAATAGCTTAGAAATGTAATTGGATATGTTAAATGACATCGTTTAAGCTTCCAATAGTGAATCAAACACTACAACAAAGTTGCAGAAACTGGGATATACACTTCATTAGGTACAGATAACTGGTATACACTCATTGTACATTTTATCAGCTCCACTGACCATACAAGTGCACTTTGTAGTTCTACAATTACAGACTGTAGTCCATCTGTTTATCTGTATACTTTGTTTACCTCCTTTTACCCTGTTCTTCAATTATCTTGACCTGGTATAAGTAAAAAAAACCTCTCTGGACAGGGTAAGGTTTACCAGCTTTACTTTCACTTAAACTGGTGCAAAGTCAATAACCTGTCTCTGAATGTTGATAAAACTAAGGAAATGGTTGTTGACATTGGAATAACACAGTCAGATCACTCTAGTTTGAACACTGATGGCTCCCCTGTGGAGCACTAAATTCTCTGGTGTTCAGCTGGCAGATAACTTCACCTGGTCCCCCAACACCAGCTCTATATGTAGGAAAGCCCAACAGAGTCTCTACTTTCTGATAAGACTAAGGACAGCTCACCTGCCACCTCCCATCCTCACCACCTTCTACAGAGGAACCATAGAGAGCATCCTGAGCAGCTGCATCACTATCTGGCTTGGGAATTGTGCTGCTTCTGACCGCAAGACACTCCAGCATATATTGAGGATGGCTGAGAAGATCCTAGGGGGCTCTCTTTCATCTCTCATGGACATTTACAACAAGCGCTGCATCTGGAAAGCTCTCAACAGTGTGAAGGACCCATCACATCCATCCCATGGTCTCTTCACCCTGCTGCCTTCTGGTAGAAGATGCTGCAGCATTCAGACACTCACTGCTAGACTGTCTTAACAGTTTAATCTCTCAGGCTGTCAGACTCCTTAACACACACAGTCTGACTCTCAGGGACTAAATATCACTGCACATTTGCACATCACATTATAGTGTCCACTATCTCTGCAGTATTTGCACATTTGCACAATTACACGCACTGTAGGCTGGAATCTTGCTAGACAATAACATTTGTCCTGTACTGTAACGTGTCTTAGTCTAGTTTAGGTCCTGTATTATTGTTTTTTTATTGTATGTTATCACTGCACTTGTGTTCTGTGTTGAACATGGTCCTAGTGTACTGTATACAGCTGAAATGATAACAAAAACCTATTGAACCTGAACTTTCTATTACTTCTCTTGAGCTTTTACTCAAACCCTAGACATTTAATGGGGTTGGAGTTGATCCATCAGCCTCCTATCGTTGCTCCTATGCCTAGTAAAACACTGCAGAAGCTATACTCTATAAAATAAAAGACCTTTCAGGGTTCCTTACTGAAATGAAGGATCTATTAGGAACTATTTGTGTTTTAAGAACCTTTAAAAGATGGATGACAGACAGAATATTCCTCCAAGAACCAACCAAAAGGAAGAGTTTTTCAAAGTACTGAAAGGTTTTTCCAAGAACCTTTCAAAAACAGTTCCTGGAGGAGGGTTCAAAGACCTTCCAGGTACATTTACCTGCCAAAAAAGTACTCGCCACAAAAAACATATCATTCTTTCTTAGGACGTGAAGAATAGAAGGGTTCCCCGCTCTTGGAGATATGGTGAACAGATGAGCAGAATCTCTTCTGTCTCTTCCTTGTGTACGTGACTCGTGCTCTTCAACAGCAGGTCCATCAGGTCAGATTCTCTAAAACTGGGCTGAATGTCAGCACGCTGACAGATAAGGAAGCAGCCGGGCTGGAACATGCCCGACTTCAGAGCGATACGCCAAAACCAGACATCGTCTCTGCTCTCACCTGACGCGACCATGCTGCACTTCTCCATCAACACGCCTCATTCAGACCAGTCACAAGGCCCATTGCTCATTACTGACAGGAAATATGGAGTTAAAGGTATGTCAGCTCCCTGTCTCCCTCAACAACATTGCACAATTGTCATGCTTCAGATAGCGTCAACCACAGAGCGAGCAGCGAATGTGCTGGAGATAGTCACAGCAAATTGAATTAATGCTTCTGCAATTGTGCACTTCCCCCGTTTTGGGGGATAATTGTTGGAACTGTTTTTTTTCCTCATCGCTGCTTTCGTTTTTTCTGCAGTCTCTGCGGCTTTGGCCTGAGTTATTCACTTTTCACCACCAATGAGGCTCATCATGAAGTGGCTGTTTCAGTTAGAGAAGTTTTCCTTCATGCTGAAATGGTACCCTCCCTGCGGGCTCCTCCTTTGAACCCCCCCAACGTTTCTCGGTGCGGAATGGAAAATGTGAACCAGACTCTCTGGAATTTTGGGATTTGGGATGCTGAAGGTTATTATGGCAGCTGGCCCACTTCCTGCAAAGCACTTCGTTAACATTAATGCATGCAAATAAGGGGGCTGATGGGAGGTGGCGGTGTTGCCTGAGTTGTAGATGGCTGGGAACCTGTATAGCATCAAGAATGAAGTGATGATAAAATACATATACAGAATGCTTTGAATTTCAAAAGTGCCAATGAGAAGCAATGCTGTAAAGAGTTCCTTAGGGCATACCAATTACTTAATAACTCAAACCTTAAGAAAAGATTGTTTGTAATATTTGTATACATTTTTGTGTTGTATATTAACCAGAGGTGGGGGACTCGAGTCTAATGACTTGACTCGAGTCAGACTCGAGTCGCAATTTTGAGGACTCGAGACTTGCTTGACTAACGCTGGTGAACGACTCGAATTGACTTTGACTTGGTCTTTATGACTTGAGACTTGACTTAGACTTGAGACAGATGACTTGAAAAGACTTGATTTTTTATTTAAATATTTGCAATTTAAAAACAAAGTTAGATTACGTTAGAATATTTTATTCTGAAGAAGGATCGGCTTACTTTACAGTGCAGGCAGCACGCAGCAGCAATAACAAGCCGTTGTAGCACACGGAGCGTGGAGGAGACCAAATGTTTAATATAATTTTGGTCTGATGAACATGTGAACAGTCAGCTTAAAAACACACAAAATACTGAAACGTGCAGCTTATTTTCTGAGATAATGAGAGAAAGGATATAACAGGATGACAGAGCAACCTAAACTAATGAAACAGCTATGTAAAAGTAAACACGTCAGATGCACGTCCTTCTACAAACCAATCAGTGTCGAGTGTAGGAAAAGTGATGACAACAGCACGTGGGTGTGTCATAATAAAAGTCCTTGGAGTGCTTGAAAAAATGCAGTGTGAAAACAAAAAACCTAACCTGACCAAATATATACAAAATAATAAACACACAAAATGTATATAAAAAATAATAAAATAAATCATAAATTAATTAAATAAATTAAAAAACACGTGGTTTTTGTATGCCACATGCTATTGTTGTTATTTTGTTCCGTTCATATGTACACTGTCTAGCAACCTTGACATCTAGCATATGTAAAGATAAGATTGCTTAAATTTGAAAGTTATGCTAAAGTTAAATATTTCTT
>BRDA01045871.1:10331-30645 GCA_036984385.1 Crenuchus spilurus
CGGTCGAAAGAACCGTAAAAGAGTCAGTCGAAATACTCCATCAGTGGACCTTACCGAAAGTCAATTGTCGAAAGCTGTTAACTGAAAGCCATTCCAGGTGACTACCTCATAAAGCTGACTGAGAAAATGCCAAGAAAGCTGGCATCTAAGCCAGAGGTGCAGACTTTGAAGAATGTAAAATATAAACATATTCTGGTTTGTTTAACACTTGTTTGTTTACTAAATAATTACAAATGTATTTATTCATAGTTTGGATGACTTTAGTATTAATCTACAATGCAGAACATTTTTAAATCATGAAAAACCACTGAATGTCCAGAAGGTGTAGTTGGAATGATCAACATGCAGGTTACAACCCATGCAGCGCTTGTATGACATAGCAATCTACTACTCAAGCTCATATGCATATGTACATAGCTTGGAAATTAAAAATAAACCCATGCACTCTAAAAAAAATTCACAAATCACTGTAAAAACACTTCTGGACATTAGTGTTCAGCCAATTCAAGCTTACTAGTTTGTAAGTCAAAATAATTCAACATATTTTTGTTTTAGTTCTGCATTTTGGTTAACAATATTTTTTATGTATTTCCCCACAATCTCCTGATCATGGAACAGATGCTTGGACAGTTGCACCACTCATTAGAAGATAAATATAAATGCACTGTTAAATGCACTGTTAAAAGCTAATAAACAGATACTGTAATAATGTAAAGGAAATGTTTGTTCAAGAGGCTACAAGTGAGTGTGATGAAAAGTTCAAATCAGGACAAGGAAATGATGTCATTGCATGATGAAAAGAGGGTGTGGAAATTGGATAAAATATATTCTATTTAAACTAATTAAGGCCTTGTCCACACGTAGCCAGGTATTTCTAAAAACGAATATCTCCCCTACATCGTTTTCAAAAATAATATCATACACACGAGATCGTTTTAAGAAAAGTTTTCATCCACATGAATCCGCATAAATACGCCGTAGAGTGTTGTCATAAAGACGCCAAGCGCATAGATGGCAGTGTACCACAAAGCTAACGCCCATGTCAGCCAATCAGAATCCTTCAAAACAAAAAAGTAAGTAAAAAAAAAACTTCTCCTTTGCTCCTCCACGTATTGGAGAAGCTGAACTTGTAAAAACAAACACGCAAAGAGTGTTTGAATTAACATAAAAATGAAAAATTCTCTGCTGGCGTTCATCCTTCCACAGCAAGGCAGTCAATTACAGTGGTCGCGGATATGACATCACAGCATCATTTGTCGCAGATTGTGATGTTCTGGACTTTTTTCAAAATCTCCACTTTGGCCGGAGTTTTCATAATCATTCGTTTTTGGTGGTGTAAAACTGCGTTTGCATGTGGACGAAAGGCCCAAACACATAAAAATATATGCATTTATTTAAATACCCGGCTACGTGTGGACAAGGTCTAAGAGAGCTATGAGAACTTTTGACTAACACCTCACTAACCAAATGATCATTTGCTGGGCTCAATTAAATTTAAATTGGGAAATAAAGCACAGATTTTGCTGTTGTGCCACTTTCACAACACAATCACAGCAGCCATTTGAGAGAACATCTTTGTTACATAACCCCTGAAGGAACTGTATATCTTACTAACCTATTTGCTTTAGACGGGGTTACTGCCTGACTGCCATGGGGCTCAGTGAGTGCATGGTTTGGCAATAAAATAACCACCTGTTTCTGTAAGTGGTATGAATTTAGAGTAAGGAGTCAATGTTTCTAGTTTCGTACAGTTTTCTGTAATGCTCTCTTTAAGTTTAAGTGGACCATAAAATCAGTTCTACAGGTGGAAGGTTAAATCAGATTAGTTCCAACAGTTAAAGTAATGCAGCATTGTGTGTAATGTCCTTGCAAATGGAGATTCCCCAAAGACAATTGCTTTTCATTTTTGTTAATAAATGACTAATATTTCACAGTATATTGGGTCTGAGGTGTACAGTGCCATGTAAAATATATTTAATTAAAAAATGAACATGATTTCTTTATATGGGACATAAGTACAGGAAGACATGGGCATTTTCAGATATTTATTCATTCATTTTTAGCCTGACTAATGAAATACCCAATTAAATTTTAACTGAACAAATAACATAAACTGACTAATAATTGACTAAAACTCTTCAGATAACTCAACACTAAATCAAACATTTCTTTACAAATAAGTTCACCATCATCTTAAAATTAATCTTAATTAATTATGAACATAAAATGTAAATACAGTTAATCATGCAATTAGGCAATACTTTGCTTTGCATTGACACAATTTGTTATCATAGCTTTATCAAATTTGTACTAAACCTGACCTGTAGCTTATCGATAATGGCCATTTTCAGTCTGTCCTTCATGTACTGGTAGAATTATTGCTTAGAAATGAATACAAGCATAATTGTGACTCTCAAATTGGAGACCTAAAATACACTGAAGACAAATCAGTTTATTTCAGTTTTCTGTTGGTTCTAACCCACACAATATGAACAATTCAGGGCTGACCTCAAACCTGTAATCAAGGGAAAAAGCAATATTTAAAATGTATGCAGTTGCCATTTTTCTGCAATTTACTATCAGACGTCTGACAAAGTGCAGGTCTGGGTTACAACAGGGGAGTACAGGGGACTGAATTATCCACTCAAAAACTGTTTATGAGGCTTGTTGACATTGTTTGCTGATTTAAGAAGTGTACAGTTAAAAGAGGACAGTAGGAGCAGTCTCCTCTTTCATCATATCCCCTTTCTCTGTTGTGGTAATCTGAGGGTGATGACATAAGCCTGCAGTTTCTCTCTGTGTAAATAGCATTATGTAAGCGTTCTCGTGTCGATGATGAATGGCCCAGCTGAAGGGCAAGTGCTTCCCTCGCACATCGAGAGCTTTGGACGTCAGCAGGGCTGAAAGAAAAGCCAACGGTGGGCCGGGACGAGAAATCAGAGAAAGAGAAAAAGAGAAGTACAGAGTTTTGGACGTTTGGAAAAGATGACAAATGATGAAAGATGCTCCTGCGAAAACTTTTGTCAAACGTGCTTATCCTTTGCTGGAGCCTTTATCCTTGACGTGCCTGACGTCATTTGGCTGGTAATACTGTGTTATGGAGATGTACAGTGTGTGCAGCTGAGCCTTACTTGGCCTGAACTCCTTGGACTCTGAGAAACCACAAGATAAGCACAAAGTGAGGTGCTCATAATTCTCTCAGGGGAAACAGCTTCCAAATCTGGAGACGTAACAGTACAACAGGGAATGTTCAAAAATGGCCTGCTTTCTCCATCTCTAAAGAGAGAAAACTAAAGACACTTTACTCCTACACATCTCCCTTCATTCTTGGCAAAGCCTATTAGAGCTGAAGCACCATTAGAATCCCTTCCTGACGGTTGTTCCAAATGAACCCCTCCTCAACCCTCTCCGAGTGACTCTTGCATTGCGTAGGTTAAACGTCAAACAGAGTCAGCCTTTCAGAGTGGAAGTTAGGATGGAGTTAGCAGACTTCAGAACTCATGCTCCACCCACAAATGTTCTTGATTTTATAGAGACCTATAGAGAATTTTTGAGCCTAATTTTTCAATAGACACATTTTCACTTCATATATATATATATGGGCACAGTGGGGAAATATTTGTTGGCAACTACAGCCTAGGGCAACAAAAAAATTACCCTTGATGATCTAGCCTGAGGTGTAGATTAGCATATCAATCAGATGCTTACCTCTACATCAACAGTGGAACCTTTCACAAGAACCCAAAATTACAATTTTAATAGAGACTGTAATACATTTTTGAAATATTTGCCACTGTCCTGTAAAGGTTACCCTGCCTACCAAAAGTAGTTATGAATCATCTAACAAAATCTGTACTAATCTGCAGATGTATCAGTAGAAGTCTGCAGAAGAATTAAACTCTGCAGAACAATTATTGGGAGTCTGCAGAAAAATCTGTGAATGTCTACAGAAGAATGAGTTGGAGTCTGAAGAAGAATCAGTAGAGGTCTGCCGAAGAAACACTGGAAATCTGCAGAAGAATAACTTAAAATTTGCAGAACAATCACTGAATAACAACAGAAGAATCAGTTGAAGTTTGCAGAAGTATCATTGGAAGTCTGCAAAAGTAGGAGCTCACATTTTGACTAGACAACATCTGTTAATTTCTTGGCAGAGCAAGACAACCCCAACTCTCCATCATCATTTACGTGTTTTGGTAATCACAACATTTAGCAAACCATTTATCCTAGATTCACAGTATTCTTAAAGCCAGCAACATCCCCAATGAAGCATTTGCAAAGCGTGCAAGATAGTCCTTGGAGTACAGACACATAAATCAAACTCTAATAGATGAAAAAAAATGTTCCAGGAAAAAATTCTCATCCTGCCACAAGTTCATTTTAAGAGTCTTAAAGGGAGAGTCTCAGTACTTTTGTCTATTTACCTTGTAAGCTCCAAGGGTCTGTATATTGGTCCACACTTCAGTTCTTCATCATCAAAACTACAACAAAACTGTATTTTATGGAAGTAATGGCTCAAGCAGAAGTAAAAGAAAAACAGCAACTTGAGTAGAAATACAAAAGTGTAGGGTCAAAAACCAAATAAATAATGAGATCCCTGTAGAACTTTTTAGCAAATTCATCCTTTACCTGCAGATTATCTACATGTATTGTATGTTATACAAAGTAATGGGACACAAACTCTAGCTATTGGTATGACCAACTGAAGGACTAACAGAACAGCATGACATTATACACAAAAAGGCATTAACACAGTAAATCTGCCAGTGTTAAATCAACACTATTAGAGTTAAATTAACACTGAGGGTGTCAAAATGTAACACTCTCAGTGTTAATTTAACTGTAATAGTGTTAACACTGGCAGATTTACTGTGAAGAACAAAATGTTTCAAATGTTATTTCTCAAAACACTTGTAAAAGGTAGAATATATAGCTGATATCATAATTCCACTGATATCATATAATTCCACTGATGTTGATCAGACGTTTTCTATGGTTCTTGGCTCTTCTCAGTGTTTCTCCTGCACACTCTTGGAAAGTTTTTCCTTTTGAAACTGGACTCCTCTGAAGACTCTTCATGCTTTTAACATTGGTTTTTGCTCTCCCTGATGCCCATGGCTGAATTTCAGAAAAGCTGTTTTGTATCAGCAACTGTTGGAAAGATCAACTGTACTGAACTGAATTCATGAAGAACACTGTCATTGTACCATTGCAGTGATGCCAACTGTACTGTCCTCAGTGCTGATCTGGAACAATACTGTCAAAGTAATGAACCAAGGAGGTTATTTTGACTTTTAAGCTGAAAATATGTCAGAGTGACTTGAACTGACTTGTCTGCATTTGCACATGTGCTGACTCTTCTGTATTTGACTGAACAAAAAATTAAATTAAGCTATTTTTAATGACTTTATATTTTTGCACATGCTTTCAGCACAGCTAACTTCAGCCAACTCCTACAGGATCCAGCATGCTTAGCATATCATGATGTGGAAAGTCTAGATAAGGTTCTGATTTCTTCCTAATTTGGGTAGAAGCTAGTAGAAGAGGATATCATGAGCTACTCAAGGACAGATCAAAACCCATTGTTCCAGACTATAATAACATAGTAAGCTTAGAAAAAATACAGCCAATCAACTTCCACCTCATATCAAAGAGACCAGCTGTCTTCCTTCCAACTGAGCATCCATGTCTGCAGATACATATAAGGCATATACAAAAATGAACATATTTACCATTTATTGTTATTTATTTTTATCAGTATTAGCCTGCAACTAAGGGTCTGTCTCAGTACTCAGCGAGCTTATTTGAAAGCAGTACCTGAATATTAAATAACAGAATTTGACCTCTCCATTTAACCGATCTGTGCAGTGAAACACACGCTAGGCTGTGAGAACATATGCCCGAAGAGGTGTTCAGCCCTATCCATGGTGCCATAGGAGCAGTTGGAGGTTAGATGCACTTCAGTCATGACCAGCCTGAGAATCAAACTGGCAACCCAGTCACAAGACCAGGTCCCTAAAGGCTGCCCATATGATTTATGCATTTGGAAACTGCCCTTTTTTTACATATTTAAATCTACTGCTGAGAAGTTAAGACTCTTGTATGTCCACGGGGAAACATAAAAAGGTGAAAGAGATGCATTCTGTGTGCTACCACTGTCACTGTATAAAGGTTTTTCATTCTTTGGATTGCAATTCAACATTTGAACGGCACGGTGGCTTAGTCTGGGTGGCATGGTGGCTTAGTGGTTAGCACGTTCACCTTTCAGTGCTGAGGTCTTGGGTTTGAGTCCCCATCTGAGCGGCGTTTCCATGTTTGCGTGGGTTTCTTCTGGGGACTCCGGTTTCCTCCCACAGTCCAAAAACATGGAGATCAGGTGAATTGGCTAGTCTAAAAAATTACCCTGGTGTGTGTATGAATGTGTATATCTGTGTGTGTATGTATGTATGTATGTATGTATGCCCAGATATGGTTGGCACTCTGTTCTGGGTGATCCCCCTAGTGCTCGATGCAGTCCTCTAGGTGGACGGTCGCTTCTGGTTGAGAGTACACTGTGCACGACTGGCTGCCACTTCTCGCCGGAGTGTGTGTGGTTGAGTGTGTGTATATGAAGTGTGTCAATTGTGAAGCATCCTTAGGTGTTTAGAAAGGTGCTATATAAGTGTAATGTGTATGTATGTATGTATGTATGTAACATTTACTGCCTTCAAACTAAAGTGATATTTGTCACAGAGATTGCATACATGTTCTACTTCATTTAAATCAGCTATTATACATATTATAACATCAATGGTTTCTATTAAGCAGGTTTGTGTTGTTGCTACTCACAAAAAGTTAAGGATATTTGACTTTTGGGTGAAATTTATGGAAAATATAAAATGTTCACACTACAGTGATGACATACCATGAATGTAGGGCATCTAAGTAGAAGCATGCAATGGTGATTACCTCATCTTAAACAAAGTATTGAAACAAAAGTCAACAACAGTGGTGGGTAAACCCCAACAAAATGTCAATGTCATGTCAATGTCTCAATAATGTGTCATGTGCCACTGAGCATCAAAAACACAAGACCAGATCACTAATTACCAGACCACAGCAGAATATTCCAACATCCTATAATGATATAGCTAAATATCCTATAGTCTTCAAACAGGTAGAAACAATTATTTTTTCTTATGAAATAAAAGTATGTCAGAAACCATTCTATTTATCATGTGACCCCAAACGTTTGCGTGGTAGTACATGTATAACTAAATATTTGCCTTTAAAGCTCACAACATGGTAATACATGGATGTCAGTTCAATGTCAGTTTCTCAGTCACTTCCACATTTAAATATCACTGATTTTGATTTTGCCTTGTGTATCAGCCTTGAAATGTATGTAGTTATGAGAGTATGTATAAGGGGTTAAGGCAATGTTATGTGCTCAAACATTGTGAAATGTTTGTAGTATTACATAATGTGTGTATATAATATAATAGTGAGGTGGCATCCTTATAATTTGTACAATTACTAAGTTAATTCTATGATGTCCATGTTATGATAATCAGAATCACGTCATATATGATTTATTTTTGCCCAAATATACATGCAATTACAGAGTATAATTCTCACTCCTCATGTTACAGACGTTATGAAGAGAAATTGTTTGGAATGAAATTCCTGACTCCAGGAAAGTGCACAGGTCCATAGACCATGCAAGGAATGTCAGATGCAAGAGCAGCAGTTTCACACTGCAAACGTCTTTCTTAACACACCACACATGGACCCGTTCATTATAGTTAATATTCTTTGGTGTGTATATGTGCAGGTGTGCTGATGTTGGGCAGCAATCATGACATTGAACACAAGATGATTTTTTTCTTTGATGTTTTCATTATTAGAATACTCAAAAAATTCATAACTAGTTTATGAATGTCTTTATAATGTGCCTTCTGGGAATTCTTTATTCTTATGCTAACACATTCAGTGGGGAAAAAAAGAAATTTGGTCATCCACTGATTGTGCAAGGTCTCCTACTTAGAAAGACGAGAGAGGTCTGTAATTGTCATCATAGGTACACTTCAACTATGAGAGACAAATGAGAAAAAAAAATCCAGGAAATCACATTGTAGGATTTTTAAAGAATGTATTTGTAAATTATGGTGGAAAAAAAGTATTTGGTCAATAACAAAAGTTCAACTCAATACTTATTCAACTCAATACTTAAATGTTTCCTGTAAGTCTTCACCAGGTTTGCACACACTGTAGCTGGTATTTTGGTTCATTCCTCCATGCAAATCTCCTCTACAGCAGTGAGGTTTTGGGGCTGTTGCTGGGCAACCCAAACTTTCAGCTCCCTCCACAAATTGTCTAGGCCACTCCAGGACCTTTACGGAGCCACTCCTTCACTGCTGAAGCAGTGTATTTGGGATAATTTTCATGCTGGAAGGCCCAGCCATGTTTCATGTTCAATGCTCTTACAGATGGAAGGAGGTTTTGTCTTACAATCTCACGAATCATGGCCCCGTTCATTCTTTCATTAACATGGATCAGTCGTGCTGTCCTCTTTGCAAAAAAACAGCCCCAAAGAATGATGTTTCCACCCTCATGCTTAACAGTAGGTATTCTTGGGATGCAACTCAGCTTTCTTTTTCCTCCAAACATGGCGAGTGAACTTGAGTACCAAAAAGCTCTATTTTGGTCTCATCTGACCACATGACCTTCTCCCATGCCTCCTCTGGTCATTAGCGAACTTGAAATGGGCCTGGACATGTGCTGGCATGAGCAGGGGGACCTTGAATGCCCTGCATGATTTTGAACCATGATGGCATAGTGCGTTCTTTTTGAGACTGTGGTCCCAGCTCTCTTCAGGTCATTGATTAAGTCCTCCTGTATAGTTTGGGGCTGACTCCTGACCTTTCTGTACTCAAGTCTACAAACTCACTGTGACAACTTGTGGGACACAGCAAAAATTAACTAAAAAGCAGTGACACTAGCCTACCTCACCTTCTACTACAGAGGACTGAGCATCTGGAGCAGCAACATTTGTGAAGTTTATCATAGACTCTAAATGGCAAAAAAAAATCCTGTGAAATAAAGACGAATGAGTTTGTTGTGGAAAATGTTCAATTGAATGGGTTTTCCCTAAACATTTGAGTGGTAATATATGTGTCACTAATGCTTTATTTTTTCCTAATCATATTTAACTCACATCACAATTAATCACCATTAGAAGCCCCCCATGACCTAGGTCCCCAACCACTGGTCTTCCATCAGGCCCCAGAATTTCACACTATGCCAGTGAAGGGAGACTAGTCCCTGAATGTCTCCTTTACTGTTAGGAAAGTTTGTTAATAGTGACTGAGCAGATCCATTTGAAACATTTGAAAAGCCCTATATAAAGACAGATGCAATAACTCAAAGTATGTTCAATATTAATTGCATGGCAGGCTTACCTGAAATATTTTTATTCTATGAATGGAGGCTTTGTGTTCTACAACTACACAACGTGGTTGAAATGAAAACCAAGTCTGAAAAATGTGAAGTGAAGTCTGAGAAATGGAATGGGTTCTTCCGTAGGTCAGAACTAAACTCCTTTTGTTTCCATGTAGGTTTCAAATATTGTTCTACATGTCTGGCACATGGACTACATTGTTGGCTCATTCCTTTGTATAATCAGATTATCTTGATTCAAACTTTATCCATCCAGGATCCTTGGGAGAGGGTCATGATCTAGATGAAAAAAATAAAGTGAGCCATATTTAAAGTAGGATAGAGTAAAGGATCTTTCTTTCATACAGTTCTGCATAGTATGCAAGTCTTGGAAGTCCATCTAGTAATTGGAACTTGTTCCTCGCAGTGCAAAAATTATTTACATCTTCCAAATCAAGAACTTGAATATTCTGGTTTTAATTAACAATTTGACTATTTGGAAAAAGCCACATATGCCTGTAGGTGCATTTTGTTTTGGTGGTGGTTGATGTGACTTTCTAATATCATTCCTAAATGTCAAAGTGTTTGAATGCTATAGAAATGTAAGTCAAATGTTATACTGAGCTATGTCAAAATTGACATTACAGAATATTCATATTCATTATGAAATACATATGCACAATAATCAGCTATTATTTGTAGTAATATTGTTTAATATTATAAAAAATATAACATTTTTGGCTCGAAGTGGCTCAGCAGGCTTAGACACTGACACTACAACCAGAGGATTGTGATTTCGAATCCCGGCCATGCAGTTTACCATCAACAGCCATGCTCTTTCTGGGCGGGTAGATGGCGCTCTCTCTCCTTATCACTTTCACATTGCAATGTCCACTGACCCAGGCATCTACTGATTGGTCCATTCAGAGCTGGGAATCCTGCGCTTTCCTCCTAGCACGTTGGCTCCCAAGTGGTGGTGTATTAGAAGTTGGAAAAGAGGCGGTGGCTGCATCACAAACAATGGAGGAGGTTTGTTCTTGTCTTCACCCTCCCAGAGTCAGGGACATTACAAAACTGATGGGGAGAGTCCTAATGGATGGGATGGGCTAACTGGCTACTACTACACTGGGAAGGGGATAAAATTAGCAAAAATTTAAAAAAAAGTAAAAATTAAAAAAAATAAATTTTCTTCCACTGGTAGAGTTGTTAGGGCAGTGGGGACATTACGCCTGCCTCCTGTGTGGAGCTGGAGCTCTGCCCCTAACTGGTGAGGCTGGTTAGCATCTCCAGCATCGTAAAATGACTGTGCATTCTGAAAATGCACTTTAAAATCTTCTACCATAATGTCCTGGAGGATTATTCACAGAACTGTAGAACCATGAGCTAGTTGACAAACAACCTTTGCTGGTTCTAATGTGGTCCACACAACATGTTTTACAAAGGGAGCAACATCAACCCAAGACTTTTTGCTTGGCTTTGGTTAAGGTTACTATAGGCTAAACTAACAAGTGATGAATAATATGTTGCAGTAACTTGCATTAGTCAAAGTCTTTTTTATCAGGAATGAAAGCAGAGCTTTCTCCACAAATACCTATAGGGCTGTTTGAAGAGCACTCATCACATCACTCTTTCCATGCATTAAACGCCTTTCATGGAGACGTTAAATACTTGTGTCCTAACCCCAAGACTCCATAACTCCCTGTCCCCCTCATTGCTGAGACCATGACAATGTACATAAAGGCTCTCAGTGTGAGAGAGGAGAACATCCTCTCTCAGTCAGTGAATGGCTGGTGAGAAAGCAGATTCTGCAGATGGAGTGTGGATCTTTTGCTACACTGGCCATAGTGCCCCCCATTGCCCCTCCTTGACAGGACACACATCACACGTTTAAGTGCAGAGGCCTCCTTGAGGAATCTTTGCCTGCAGTAAAAGAGCTGAGGCACACAAATTCATCTGAACAAGGAAAGCTCTGTGGTTGCAGCTTCTCATTCATAAGAATTTGGTAATGCGTTGCAGGCCAGATCCATCAAACCAAAGTCATATTTTATTTCACTGCCTATGCAATTAGGCATAGACAAATATACATCTGTTGCATGTTAATCCATGTAGTGTGGCCTGTTTGAATGCATTTTGTCTTCCAAGGGACATTGTTTGAAACATCTCAGAAGCAGAGACTGAAGAATTGAAGCTACATGTTGAAAATGAAAATGAAAGTTCTTTGAAGCAGTGCCATATAAGGACCACTTTTGTTGCCTAAAGAACTTTTTTAATTGAGTCATTTCATCAGTTGAAAGTGCTCTATTTTAGAATGCATGGCATCACTCCACAGACCCCCTTTTGACACCTTCATTTTTTAAAGTGTACTGCTCTGATACTTGTTGACATCTGCAAGGCAACAACATTGCCAACATGATGATTAAATCACTATGGCTTAGACTGAGGGCATGCAGAAAAAAATCTGGCTTGATGAGCATGAAAATCAAGCTTGAACATTGTAAAGGGTAGGCTAAGTGAAATAGACTGACAAATGGAGGGCATAGTGAGGAGAGATAAAAAGGACTGAACAAGAGACAGAAAGAAAGCAGGCTCCTGCTTGTGACCCAGATTGGTGGGAGATTTGATGGAGAGCGACAGTGCGGGCAAACAAACGGTTGGTGAAAGACAGCAAAAGATCAGAGATGAGAGAGGGAACATGGGGGAGAAGAGCTGTGATCAAACGGAAAGAGTCAGACAAGAGCAGGGACACTGGAGGGGGTCATGGTGAGACGTGCAAGGGCAGTAAGAGGTAATGGTGAACTCTGGAAATGAATTGGTTGTGGGGGCGTGAGATTGTAATACAAAAGGGCTTTGGAAAATGATGCTTTCAGAAGCATCCCTAGTTTGGATGCTAACTAATAACACCTGCTTGAACAAAGCTACCCCACCTCATTTTGCTAGTGGGGCTTTCATAAGAGGCGGCACAGCTTCTTATGAAGTAGAGCCAAAATGGCAGGCTGTGCTACTTTCCAAATAAAGCTTGACCATTTCAACCAGTTCACTCATCAGACAGAAAATGTGAGGATGAATGTCCATCAGTCGAGTCTAAAGTTGCCAAACATCAAAGCCTGTTGAAAGTTGCACAAAGTTATAAAACCTGTAATCTAATTATTGCAAACTAAATTATTGCACCTTCATATAATATAATACGCTAACCCACTGAAGTTAAGCAGGTCTGGGTCTGGTTAGTACTCCGATGGGAGACCTTCAGTGACTATCCAGTGTGGCTGCTGGAAATGTGGTGTTAGTGGGGATAACAGGAGGTGTGATACCTGTGTTCTGATCCCAATTGCCCAGTTCAGTGACACTATTCCATATAAAAACATGGTCGTGACTTTCAGATGAGATGTAAAACTAGGGTGACCAAACGTCCTCTTTTACCCGGACATGTCCTCTTTTTGAGACTTAAAAAGAACGTCTGGGTGGAATTTCACAAACCTCCGGGATTTTGTTGTACTCGAGAAGCGTTTCGTTCACAAACTAGTCTTGCCCTCCCCCTATTTTGTTTGGTTTGCTTGAGTGAGATGTTATGCTATATTAAATGGAGACCAGCTGAAATCAAAGTCAGTTTCCCTTTAGGCTGCCACAAGCTCATGATTGGCTCTGACGTTTCTTGCTAACGTGTGATTGATCGTTGCCACTGTCACTCCCTCAAATGGAGTCTGGACTGCAATTTGGCTGGCAGTCCGTTTTCATCTGTAAGTTATTAACGTGTTGAGCGTTTGTTCTGTCTGTGTCACGTCAGCTAGACGTATTTTAATATCAGCGGTTTCATATTAAAATTCATTATTTATATTTGTGTGTCTGTGTGCGTGTGTCTACCAGTCTGTGATAAGCCATCTGTTTACATAACTCTAAGTGTAACTATTATCAAAATAATTCCGAATTTCTGCTTATTTTAACTCAAAAATGAGGAATAATTCTGTGTAAATAAGATCTATTGACCATACAGTCCAAACATATGTGTAACATTATCACCAATGAGCTGAAATGAAGCTGACTGAAAATGATTGGGTGATATTTTTATGCTACATGCTTTTAACAGTTTATTATTTATAAATAATATGTAATAATGTATTAATATTTTATTAATGATTAATATTATTTTTTATTACTTTATTATTCATAATAATAAATGTATTTGAACATGTAATACATTATATGCCCCCATTGCATGTGGCAAAAATGATGCAATTGAGGTGGCTCCGCCCATGCATGGTGGCCCCGCACGCTGCCGCTGTGCAAGATCCTGCACCTCTCGATTTTTGTAACTTAGCCCATGCTGCGCGTCAGCAGAATGGACTAATTTGGAGGAGCGCTTGAAGGATACTCTAGTGATACATCTACGCAGGATCATAAATATACACAGATGTTTCAAAATGAATGGAGGGAGATTTCTACTTTCATGGGGTATAAAGAGACTGTTTGTAAAAAGGCATCTGTGCATCTGTTACATTAAAATATATATATAAGCAACAGTATTGTTACTATTCTTATAAACAGTGTTTACAGAACTATACGTATAAACATGGAAAAACAGGGACCGATATGGGAGTGCCAGAGGGGTTGTCATCTTGGTACCAAACAAGCTAGGACTGCCCCTGGTCCAAGCATACCTAAAAAATTTATGCAAGCTTATCTCTTATAAGCTCATTTCAATGTAAAAAACTCCACAGAAAATGCATATGGTTTAAACAAAATATTTTAACAATCCCCCTCCAACTGCAACCTCACAAATGGTATAATCCCCTCTCCTACCCCTCTCCCTCGCACGCACACTCACTGCTGGTGTTTGCAGGTTCAGTAATTAATGTCAGTTCTGATGAGAATGCAACTCATAATGTGTGTGTGTAGGTGTGTGTGTGTGTGTAGTCAGCTAGTCAATCATGGATATTCAATTGTTTTTCAAGAAAAAAGGTGAGGGAGAAAGGTGAAAATTATGTAGATTCATTGCTCACATTAGGGTGACCAGAAGCCCTAAAAAATGTGAGTAGTCCTAAATGCTGTAGAATCGCGCTGGTGGTGGGTGAGGTGACTATTTGAATATCTGCAATGTAACCAAGTAAATTCAGAGTGTTTTGATGTGAAGTGGTGAATTTTAGAGAAACATGCTAACTTGTTTCTCTACTACAGGACCCAGAGATATAAATATAGCCAAAAATTAGCCACTTTATTGATGTACTTTTCTGTCACAATTTGTTTTTCTTCTTCATTAACATGTTCTACCTTGAAGTATTGTTGTGTTGTAATGTATTGTACTATATTTATGTCTGTATTTATGCATGTATGTGTGTGTGTGTGTGTGTGTGTGTGTGTGTGTGTGTGTGTGTGTGTGTGTGTGCGCACGCGCGTATGTGTATTATGAAGAACCTCTAGGTTCTTTTTTCCAGGAAAAGGCATTCTACTTCAAATTTAGCTAAATATAACTCAAGCTAAGCATAATCCAAAACCACGGAGAACATCCACACTTTAAATTGAATTAGTGCTGGTATAATACCAGTGAGATTTGTTTAATAAGGCACATGGGACATGTTTCTAGGAGCACCAATTCTGTTTTTTCTCATTTCTGAAAAACTGATTAGCCATGCAGAGCTACTGGAAAAGTCTGGCTACAATCCCTTCCTGGACTGACACAAAGGATGGAGTAAGGTGTGCAAGAATTTTAAAATAATATTTAAGAAAGATTATTATTAATTAATAATAAAACAATTGTCATTTGCAAAAAACAACAAGCTGCTTTCCAGAACAATAGCATATAGGCCTGAACACATGGAAAGAATCATCCCTGTCACTGTCATTGTTGTTTTTGACCAGAAGGAATTTGTGGAATGTTGGCTCAATCCTGGCTCTATCATTTCAGAGGCTGTTTCAGTTGTGTCTTGCTTGCAACTTTCCAATATATGTAAAGTTGTAGACTGTGGGAATAGAACAATAAAAAAAGAAAGTATGTTGTTTCTGGGACTTTTTTCCTGAAGACACTAAAGAAGAGAAGAGGCTACATTAATGATTTCTAATTGTCACATAATAAGACTTTCAAAACAGTCTGTCTTGATAACAGTCTGATATTGGATCATTTTCCTTAATAAATAAATGAGCAAGTGTAATATTTTTGTCTCATTTGTTTATCTGTGTTCTTTTTATCTGCTTTTAGGACTTGTGTGAAAATCTGACGATGTTTTAGGTCAAATTTATGCAGAAATATAGAAAATTCTAAATGGTTATCAAACTTTCAAGCACCACTGTATGCGTACTATACTTCACCTAAAAGCTCCATTGCACAGGCCATAGTATGTCTCTTAGCCACCCTCATCCATGAAAGTAAAGAGAACCTCTGTTCACACAGAGGTTCACTGAGAGACCTTGTAAATTAATCTGCCTAGTTGTCATTTCATATCCATAAATATCATATATGCAGAATGTGATGGTTTTATGTGCTCTGAACTAAACAGTTCAGATATAACACTCGATGGTTCAATGAAACCATATCATGCTAGTTGTTGTTACTGAAGGTGTTGAAATGAAAGACATTATGTAGGCTAGTCTTCAATGCGCACACTGGACTGTAGGACAGATAGTTATGTACATAATTGTACAGTGGAAAGTCAAATCTAGATGAAAGATATTTTTATATCAAAAGTGCTTGCAGTTCAAATGAATATGATAACCTATTTTTCTGACTTTTTTTCAAGAATTATCAATAACTACATGAAAATGGCACCCAATGAAAGGTGTTAAGTTCCAAAGGTGTCAAAAGTGTTCACATTCATTACTCAGGTAGAAGTACAGATACTAGGGTTTAAAAAGACTTTTATAGAAGTTGAAGTATCAACTTAATCTTTTTACTCAAGTAAAAGTACAAAAGTTCTGGTTTCAAAACTACTTAAAGTATAAAAGTAAAAGTAATGTAAGGAAAACAAATGCCAAAACTTAGGCTGTGCCACAGGGGCATATAGTGCACTACCCCACCCCCCACCCCCAAAATAATTTTTTTCTAAAAGCCGAAATGACTATAATGTTGTATTAAAATGGTAATGTTGAATTTTTTGGGATGTACTGGCTTCCTGTTTCAGCTGCACATAAGCCTCTTGAAAATGAAAACATTTTAGTCATTTCAGATAAATTAGTGGACCATATATGTGTAGTACTGAGCTTACTGGAGAGTGACGAGACACGTGATGTGCAGGTGTGGTGGATCGCTTACCAATAGGGTATCAGAATGGTATGTTTATACTTATCATCCAACCACAATCACATTCACTCTTTCTGGATGGTGCAGTTTATCTGGATAGGATGTTTTTTTGAATGATGACAAACCGAAATGAAATACTGTTATGACCGTGGTCTAGGGCTTTGAGTGTAAGATGATATGATGGACTTAAATAAAAGGTCTGAGATGGGAATAAGTAGATGAAAAAAAATGTATTATGGAAATTGTGTTTTTGTGATAAACAATTACAACATAACACTGTGCTAACTTCAGGTTTGGTCCAGGCCAAAACAACAAACCAACCACCCACACTAACTTAAACACACAATAGACAGTGCAATTAACCTAACTCCCTAACTACTGAAAAACGGGAGAAATACAATAATAACAAAGAAAATGGCAATCAATCCCTGTGCTGCCCTTGTGCTGCGTTCTCTTGAATTTGCAGAACTAGACAGCTAGCTAACCCTTGGTCTTGAATAAAGTTGCTGTTATTCAAAAGACTCCACAAGGCGTACTTTTCTTGTGTTTACTTGAAGTATTAGCAAGTGTTTATACAGGACTGATAATTGGGTAAAACTGTAAAAATTAAAGAAAGAAAAGGTACATGAATTCCACATCATGAGATACAGAAATAGCATGGTAGCTAGCTTTATACATTTCAATGGATAAACATGCTATGGCTAAATGCTAATGGTCCACATGGAGCTAGCATGGCTAAACAGTTTATCACGTTTCCACGCTACATAAACCTAAATATTTGACGTAATGCTAAATTACCTAAGTGAAATCTAGTCTATTAACACAAAAACATAACTTACAGACAAATAATGTCCAGAACTCAAACGTTTGCGATGCTTCTCAGAACGGAAAACTGCAACATGAGATGATGTGGTTTCTGCTACCACTACAAAGGGAAATAGCTAGCGTTTTTATTAATAACAGTTACGCAAAATTTCCACAAGGTGGCAGCATGTAACCCATTAAAGGTAAACCACTCTAGAAAATTAATTAAAATAATAAATTTCTTCAGAAAGGCAGAACAATCCCTACAGCAGGTGTTCAACTGAAAAATACACATAAGTCACATAAACTAACAGCCTGACAAATGGTACTCATACACTAAACAAACACAAGCAATTTAAAAAGCAGTCCAATAACAGATTCACAAAGTAAGCACATAAGTTCAAGAACAGGGCTTCTGAAACAGGCACAGAGAGAAGCTTTTTTAGGTCTTTCAATCAGGAGGGGCGGATTCAGCCATCCAGGGGGGCGGAGTCAGCACGCAGGGCGGAAGCAGAGGAAGCTGTCGTGTCCAGTGGAGGGGATGTGGAGAGAGAGAGAGCACAGTGGAGCTTAACAAATGTGTAGAAATAACGAGGCTGTTTTTAAAATGTAAGGAGTAGAAGTAAAAGGTCATCTGAAAATAATTTCTCCAGTAAAGTATAAATAACCAAAATTTCTACTTAAGTATAGTAACAAAGTATTTGTTCTTTGTTACTTGACACCTCTGATAAGTTCTGAGTATTATCCAGGTATGTACAGCTGGATCCATAAGTGTTTTGGACAGTAACACAAATTTGGTAATTCTGACTGTATACCACCATTATGGACTGGAAATGAACCCCAAAAGATATTATTTTAGACTTTCAGCTTTAATTCAAAGAGTTTAAAGTCATTTATTGAAGTCTGAAGAACCCATAGATATAGTTTCCTCAGCTATTATGCTTTTCCTGGCTTTTACTGCAGCTGCCTTCAGTTGTTGCTTGTTTGTGGGTCTTTCTGCCATCAGTTTTATCATTAAAAAAAAAACATGCTCTGTTGGGTTGAGATCAGTTGACCGACTTGGTCATTTAAAAACATTCCATTTCTTTGTCTCTTGGTTTGCTTTCATGGTACATTTTGCTGTCCTATCAGTTTTACCACATTTGACTGAGCAGAAAGTGTAAAGCATTGTGCCAGATACCACAGGGCTCTTTTCAAAGGTCTTGATGGTCAGAGCTGTTTTTTTACAGCATATTATCAATATTAGGCAGATGGTTTAATATTATGGCTGACAGTGTCTACCTGTGTACTGCACAAAAATCTGGGCTATAATAGAAAGCTATTGTTCTTACTGTGGTTTTGGTTTTTAATGACTGTTTATCATTTGCTTATATTTTATCTGTTTAACATGTGGTATTACAAACAGATTTAGACTACATTGTAAAAAATCTAAAAAAGGAGTAAAATGTCTGGCAGCACTTGCTGACACACATTGACTGTAAACTCAAAAAGCTGATAAAAAAAAAAAAACAATGTGAAAAAGGTTAATGGCATGATTGCACATTTTAAAAAATGGCAAAAAAAAACAATGTGAGAAATTGCCAAAAGTCTGGCAGCAAAATTGCAAATAGATAACATGTTGAATAAACATTGTGGTCTGATGTTGATTCTTAATCACTTTACATGTTGAATTTATACTGAAACAACACTGAAAGTTGAACAAACGTTCAACAGAACATCAACGCTTACCTTAATTTTCTAACTTTTAAAAGTTATTACTACATTTAATCAATTCTGCAACACAGCTTTTAGTTTCAGATAAGATGTGTCTTTACCTTGATTTATCTGATAACAACAAAATACTTTAAAACAACTTTAAAAAGTGTGTATAATTAGCTACAGACTAAACATCAAAAGAATGGCTTACTTCATTTCATACTCACCGCCCCTCTAGCCTGTCCCATTTCCTAATGCTTCTCCCTAGAACTCCACTTTAAGATTAAGATAAACCAATTTGCCGGTTATTTTCACATATATGTGAAAATATGACCTCCGCATTTAACTCATTCATGCAGTGAAACACACACACTAGTGAACACACTAGGCTGTGAGAATTTGTGCCTGAAGCGGTGGGCAGCCCTTATCCACCGGCGCCCGGGGAGCAGTTAGGGGGTTAGGTGCCTTGCTCAAGGGCACTTCAGTCATGTCCTGTCTGGGGACCTTCTGGTCACAAGACCAGATCCTTACCACTAGGCCACTGCTTCCCATCATCTCTGGGCATCTTGTCCTCCTTGTCACTCCTCCGTAGTTCCCTCACACATCTCAGAACTCCATTACCCAGAAATCCTGTAGAACCCCTTCAGTCATGTGGCCTCCGTATCAGACTAAATTGCTCACCCTTCATTTATCCCTCATATAAAGCCAACTCTCTCACATACCCTCAGTGCAAAGTATTGCCAACCTATCATTGCATACCAACTGGTTTGTTTATTGATTACCTAGCCCTCCTGTTTGGTCTACCTTTGTTTTCATTGATTACTCTGGTTTTTGATTTCTGCCTGTGTACTGGTTTTTGTCTCTGCTCTAGCCCTCAATCTGATTCATTAGCTTAGCCTTTTGTAATAGCATTATCTCTGTTTGTTTAGCCTACCCTTGTATAGCCCTACCTCTCTTTGTTAGCCTAGCCTTGTGTATCCTTTGCTCTGTTCATTAGCTTAACAGTAGTATAGCCCAGTGGCGGATGCTCTAAGACTGCAAGGGAAGCTCAGCTTCCCCTAAAATGTCAAAAAAATATGTGATCAATAATATACTGTTGTGTGTACATGTCATTGACTAAATATGTGCTACAATGCGCTCAACTTTTGTTCAGAATCAGCTTCTTATCACTGG
>BRDA01045872.1:0-16856 GCA_036984385.1 Crenuchus spilurus
CACTCTCTCTCTCTCTCTCTCTCTCTCTCTCTCTCTCTCTCTCTCTCTCTCTCTCTCTCTCTCTCTGCATCCATTTCCTGTGTGTGACATCACTGTGTATCTTATAGTGTCTCACACACATGCAGTTATAAGAGAACCAGTTTGACCATTGTTCTTATTTTACTGTAACCAGTATGAAATGTTCACCATCATTCAGTCTGAATGCAGTTGTTCCCCCAAAAAATATATAAAAATAAATTGTGCTGCTGTAAAACTGTGACTTATTTAAGTAAAATTCTTGCTGCTAACTTGAGAGATTTTCCAGATTCTCAGTTTTCTGTACTGAACTGATCTGACTTATTTACTGTAGCAAAGCTATGGTAGGTTTTAATTTTACTAATAATATTTAAGTGAAATAAAAAATTATGAAATATTTTTCATTTTCTATTTTCATTTTCATTCAATCATGAATATTTTCATTAATTTCAAAGACATGAATCTCAGTCTAGTTTAAGGTTAAATGTAGAAGTATAGTTGTGATATTACAGCATCAGTAGTCAATAAAGGAGCTTCGTTACAAATGATTGAACTTTATTACAAACATTTATTTACAATCATAATAAAAATAGTGATGAATTTTCACACAGAAAACAGCTCATCAACAATAAATAAATAAAAGTTTCATTTGAACATTACCGTTACACACACACACACACACACACACACACTCAGGGACAGACTCATCACAATCAGCTGAACACCAACCATCTTCCACTGTACCCTCCCTGATCACATTTATTGCTAAAATGTTGCTCTGTGATGTCTCAGGGCACTTAATAAAGAATCTATAATAGAAGTAACATGAGACAACAAAGAGACATGAAATATTTCTGTCCTTGATCAAAGTCATCCACAGCACCAAACTGAGAAAACTCTAAAAGTCCATATAAAAGTATGTATTGAGTTCATATTGAGAATCCTGTCTCTAGTAACCATTAGTGTTATTGTCTGAGCAAGTCTCAGCATAACATGAGACTTTACTGAGATCTGTAATAAAACTCACTAAAAAGTATTTTTCTCAGGAGGAATATCTGAGGCTTAAGTCTCCTTTGTGTCTCCATCTACTCTCAGAGTTGCTTAGGAGAAACTGCTAAGATGTAAAGGAGATCTCTCTTTGGATAGCTAATTTGCCTAACCTAAAGTACCTAAAGATGCTCAGATTAGCTGACGTCTATAATCTCAACCCTACTTCAAACCTCATTCTGTCCTTAACATTAAGAGTGTCATGGCTCCCACAAGACTCAACCTTCTAAGCCCTTTTGCCAGGAGATCATATGTTTGGCTTTATACACTCCGTTAAGCCCTTACACACTCCCTGAGGTCCACATTCAGTCCCATAGATCCTTTATACACTCCCTTGGTCCCTTATAGCATTGCTCAGACCCTTACCATGTCTCTCATGCCCTTAAACATTTATTTGGTCCCTTACACCATGTCTCAGGCACTTACACAAATCATTAGTCCTTTATACCACATCTGTTTGGCCCTAGCACACTCCCTCAGGCCCTTATACACTCCCTAGGTCCCTTTCACACTCTCAGGTTCATACACTGTCTCTCAGTCCCTTATACATTCTGTTGGTCCCTTACACACTCCCTCAGACCCTCAAACACTCCCTTAGATCATTACACACCCCTGTTCTTCCTTGCTCGGCCTCTAAGGCCCGTACCCACTCCCTTTGTCCCTTATACTGTCTTTCAGGCCTTTGCACACTAAAGCAGGCCCTTATATAATCATTTGTTCCTTTACACAATCTCTCATTCCCTTACACCTTTTCTTAGGCCCTTACATTGTCTCTCATGCCCTTAAACACTTCTTTGGTGCCTTAGACCTTTTCTCAGACCCTTAGACTGTCTCTTGACCGTTACACACTCTTTTGGTAATTTTACCATCTCTCAGGCTCTTATACAGTCTCATGGGCCCTTACACCTTCTTTCAGGGCATTACACCGTCTCTCAGGCCCTTACATTGTGTCTCATTGGTTCTTGAGCTCCTACATCAGGAGTGCTCAAACCTAGTCCTGGAGATCAGCTGCCCTACTGAGTTTAGGTCCAACCATGATCTACCACTAGATCTAGGCAATGAAGATCTTCAGGGGAATCTGAATATCAGAGCCAGGTATGCTCTGATTACCTAGCATTACACATTCCTTTGGCCCCTTATACTGTCTGTCAGACCCTAACATCATCTCTCAGGCCCTTGCACCAACTGCTGTGCCCCTATACCATCCCTTGGGCTTTTATGCAGTCCTGTGGACGTTTTAAACATTTTACTGGACCCTTACACAACTGAACTGTGCAGTTGGAGAGTGGACAGTCTTTGGCCTTCAGATGGTGAAGCTTTTGGGTCTCCAAGCTGTTATGCAGGAACACACATATCCAGCATTTGGTTTATTATTTATTGTCCACACATTTGGATCACGATGATGTTCATCTGCAAGAAAGGACAGGACATCAGATTAAGGACATAATGATTCTAATCATGTAAGTTCTTTTTATCTGGATGTTCTTCTGTGGTTCTCCAGATGATCTTGGACCTCTGTTAGTCTTTGTTTATTTGTCCTTCAGGTTTTTCTCTAAATCTGTCTTTGTGAACTGGAATGATGTTTGTTCAGATATTGTTGCGTTAATGTGAAAACAAAAGTAATAAATGCTTAACAAACAAACAAATTGTAATTTGCAAACTGTATTATATCAGATTATTATTGCTTTAATGTAGCACGTAGAGTTTTGTCTGCTTCTTTCACAGGAGTGCAGACTGATTATGATTCACCAACCAATCAGTGGCGTCCATCACTTATGGAAGAGGCGGGACTTGCCCAATAAAAGGACGTGTTACAACTTCCTGGTAGAGAGGAGGGGAGTTGGAGACAACTGGCTGTGGACTTGTGACCAAGTATTGTTTGAGGTTGTGTTAAGAGTTGTATTTGGAGAAGCTGGTCTACTTGAGTGTTTTAATTGTAGCCAGTGTTTGCATTGTTGTAAAACTATAATGTTTAGTCCTCACATGCTCTGGTTCACATTGTCTCTCTCTCTCTCTCTCACCCTCTCTCACAGTCTCTTTTATAGTCTCACCCAACCCCACGTGTGGATAGGTTAGACAGGCATGCCTGTACACCCCCACACATTAGTGTTTGTTAGTTCATTAGGTTAGGGGCGGGTGCCACTTATTGTCTTTTGTGTAGGTTTAGTTTGTCTGTTAATTGTAAGTAGTGTAAAGGTGTTTTATTATTTTCTTTTCTTTGGCACCGTCCATGGTCCACCGTTGTGTTGTTGTGATTGTTACTTGTGTATGTGTTGAAAGAGCAGCTTGGCATTTGATAATGCCTTGGATCTTGTACAATCATATCAGTGTTGGTGCGTTTGCACTTTTCTTTCAGTAAACGGCTAACAAGCAAAGACAAACTACGTTGTTGTGGTTCGTCTTTCCATGTCACCTCATTTCATACACACGCAACTACATGTTAACTCCCTGCTACCCCTAGGTCCATCTACAGGGGCGTAACACTATATAAGAAATAAACATGGCAGAATATTTATGCAAAGGAGTATATAATTGATATACAGATAGAATTTACAGATATATTAAATGAATATGCAACATAAATCTAAAAATGTAAACTAAAAACATAAATAAATATGCACAGAGATGTTATTTATGTGTACAAGTTATTACACTCTATATTTTGGGGTAAAATCAAATCTGATATCAATAAACAATCTTTAATATTAATATTTAAAATGGCTATATAAGGCTTATATTAACCAGCTGGAGTATATTGGCCTCCTCAGCAGGCACAATGATGTTGTGACAACATTCTGATAATGTTTTGTAAATTATATCATCATTGATACAATGTTGTGATAAGGTTCTGTGCCTACTGAATCTGTTACACATCAATCAAGCAGGACATACGACTCGTCTGATCTCGTTAATTAATTATGTCCTATTAGACACATTGTGAAGAGCTGTAAATCCATGTAGAACAGTTCTACATTTAAATTGAGCTTTTGCGAAAAACTCAAATATCTATTTTGTTAGCAGTGGGTTCAATGGCATGAACATTCAAGCAACTCTCACTATATACAAAACACCACACCTATGGATACATGTGGTTCTATTTCTATGGTTTGTTGAAAAACACTTTTAACACTTTTGTTTTATGGAACAATATTTTGCATTCATAGCATCTGCACTTTGAGTTTTTATTTTAATTAGTTTTATATTATTATACATATTATTATTATAACTATTATTATTATTATACATATACATATTATTATTATTATTATTATTATTATTATTATTATTATTATTATTATAACTATTATTATTATAACTATTATTATTATACATATTATTATACGTATTGTTTTTATTTTTATTATTATTATTATTATTATTATTATTATTATTATTATACATATTCCATGGCCTAGATTCAGATGACTTTTCCAGGAAAGATTGATTGGTTAAGATCACTCTCAGGAAGCCTAGTAACTGTAATGAAGCATCGCATTTCAGTGAGGCACAGATCACTCACACCAGAAAAAATAGTGCAATAATTTAAGCATTCTTGGTTTCCCCATCTTGGAATTTTTCACCTCACAAGTCTACATGAGTTCAAAATCTCAAATAGTGTCTGATGCTAAACCTGCAATTAAAGTACAAACCAATTAAATTGATCATTTTCAGTCCCTTTCACTGCAATCATCCATTTCACAGAAAAAAAGTATTGTTTTACAAAATTTGACTGGGCCCAACTTATTCAACTGTGAGGAAGTTTGCACCTTAATAAAATGTTTTATATTAATTCTTAATTAATGATCCTACATACATTAGTTGTAGAACATATTTCAACCATATCTGCATATTTAGATATGTACACCTATTCAGTCTTTTATAGGTCAACAAACATTTCTTTTCTACTATGTAATATGCAATATCTATAATATATGTTCAAACAAATAAATAAATATACAAGTGAAACAAATTAATCACTTCTGCTGTTGCTGTGCTACATAAAACCATATTTGTGGCCGTGTTAAATGTGTTCCAGTTCCTCAAGTGTTCTTTAGTCAGGGAAATGGTTCTGCTTTAAGATGAAAGAAAATGGAATGGTAAGAGTGTTATAACTGTGAATTTGTTGTTTATTAAAAGAGTTTTTCAAGGGTTCATTACATTGACAATGGTTCCTGATTAGAAACATTACTACACTGACAAAAATATGGTTCCTAAAGAGCTATTTAGTGAAACGAATGATTCTTTGTAGCATCTAAAAGTTTTATGCTTTATAAGTAAAAAAACATTGTTTTGAAGAGTGTAATAATGGTGTGTAATTAATTATTTATTAAGAAGGTTCTTTACAGAAACTATGGTCACTGATTAGAAAAAGCATTACCACCCTGCAAAAAGACTGAACCATTGCTGGGTGGTTTGAGAGGTGAAATGGTTCTTGAGACTTGGATTTGTTAATGGTTCTACATGGCACTGAAAAGGTTCTGTTATTCACTGTAAACAGATATAAGCAGGTACCTTAACCTTTAACATCCTCCCCAAGAAAGAAGCATTTGATTTTTTAAAAAGGCCCCAGTTTTTTATGCACACTTTAAACATACAGCGAGATGGCACTTTAGGGTAAAATCTGAGTTTTGTTTTAAACACTCATCTGTGTGCTGGTGAAACAGCACTAATCATTTTCATCATTTGATCCACTTTATTCCTTGTGGTAATGCTAAGCATTGTGTTTCTATTCAGACAAGAAAATGTTGACCTATAGTGGATGTCTGTCTATCAACCCTCTACCAATTGGTAGAGATGGCACAATCACATTGTGTTTAGTTCAACACCTTCAATAAGATACAGTGACTCAAATGTGCTCTACCAATTGGTTGAGCAGAACGTCAAAGGGGAAGTTGACTTTGTCTCATTTTACATTTGAGATGTTTTGAGGTTTGTAGATGGTTTTAACTTTTAAAAATAATTAATCAGTCGACTTCTGTTCGGTTCTATATTGTGCAGTTCTAGGTCACAGAACTTGTTAAGTAGAAGTAAAGTTAATATAAAAATAGACATGAACTGACCTTCTCTCGTTGGCTGTGTTTGTGGTCAGTGCCTGTGCGCAGTGTCTTTGGTCAGTGTGAGGTGGACATGGACCACGCGCCCTCCATCCTCCACACGGAGAAGGCGTAGCTGAGACGCTCATGCGCTACGTAGCTGCAGCTGGCTGCTTTAGAGTCCAGCTGGTCAGTCTGCAGGACCTGGTAGAGGAAGTCTATGTATCTGGTGGCCAGTTTGAGTGTCTGTATTTTGCTGAGCTTGTCTGAGGGCAGGGTGGGGATGATCTTCCGCAGAGCTGCGAAGGCCTCATTCAGAGACTGGGTGCGCTGTCGCTCCCTCACGTTCGCCATCACCCGCTGAGACTGCAGCTCCTCCGGACTGACCGGACTGACCCTCTCCCCGCTCTCTCCTCTCTCTCTCTTGCCCCTTGTGCCTGGGCTGTCTGACTCCTCCTCACCGCTCGTGCGGCTCCAGCACCTCTTCCTTGCGCTCCTCTTCCTCTTCACCGGCTGCTCGAGCTGCTCTCCCTCACTGAAGCTTAGACTGTCCGGCGGAGACCCGGGAGAGCAGGACTGCCCCTCAGGCATCCCTCACTCACCCACTCAGTCAGGAAAACAAACAAATAAACAAGAATTAAAATGTCAACCAACAACATATATAAACACCAAACTCCAAATACCAAAATGACTCCCTGACTGGACTGAATAATCACATCTGTGTCTCTGTAAACAACAGCAGCAGCAGAAACAGTGTGGAATCCAGAGTTTACTCTCTACTAAGCTGAGGAGCTCTTATAGTCCAAAGGAGACAGATCTGATTGGCTGAGAAAGTTCACAGGAGGAGGAGGAGGAGGAGGGGTGCAGAAGTAGGGAGAGCAGAGTTGAGGGGGATCTTAGAGGCTCCCCTCAATACCCCTCCCTGAATTCTACTTGTGCAGCTCTGAACAACTCAGATCTCAATCTAATTTTTTTTCTGACTCTAATCCTGAACTTATTCTAACTCTAATCCTGAACTCATTATAATCTAACTCTAATCTCGTTCTAAGCCTGAACTCATTCTAACTCTAATTCTAAACTTATTCTAAGTCTGAACTCATTCTAACTGTAGTCCTGAACTCATTATAATCTAACTCTAATCTAGTTCTAAGTCTGAATTCTCTCTAACTCTAATTCTGAACTTTTTATAATCTTACACTAATCAAGTTCTATGTCTGAATTCACTCTAACTCTAATTCTAAAACTTATTCTAGCTCTAATCCTGAGCTCATTATAATCTAAGTCTGAACTCATTCTCACTCTAATTATAAACTTATTTTAGCTCTAATCCTGAGCTCATAATAATCTAACTGTAATCTAATTCTAAGCCTGAACTCACTCTAACTGTAATTCAAAACTTTTCTAACTCTAATCCGGAGCTCATAATAATCTAATTCTAATCTATTTCTAAGTCTAAACTCCCTCTAACTCTAATTCCCTCTAACTCTAATCCTGAGCTTATTCTAACTCTAATTCTGAACTCATTATAATCTAACTCTAATCTAGTTCCAAGTCTGCACTCATTCTAACAGAATTCAAATCCTGAACTAATTCATTTTGAACTCTATTTAAATTAGATTCAAGTGCTATTCTAATTCTAATTTAACTCTAATTCTGCATACATTCTAATTCTAAACTCATTTTATTTTATCTCTAGCCTAATCCTAAACTAAATATTCTAATTCTAGTCTAACTAATTCTGAACCATTCTGATCTAATTCAATTGTTCTGTTCAATTCTAGTGTAATTCTAATCGAACTCTAAACTCTGATGTAATTTTAATTAAAATTTTATTCTGAGCTCATTGTAATCTTATTCGATTTCTGAAATTGCCTCTCTCTCTCACACACACACACACAAACACACGCACGCACGCACGCACGCACGCACACACACACACACACACACACACACACACACACACAACACTTTTTTTCTCCACTAGGGGGCATCATGTTAATTTCTCCTCTCTCTAATTCTTCTTTATTTGTTTCTCTCATGTGATAAATCCTTAAAATCAGATTAAACTTTAAAATGTTTTAGTGTGGAGAGTTACATCACACAAATATAAAATATTTCTGCCTGTCTGTGAGTTTTAATGGCCCTAAAAGTTTGGAGGATGAATTTGGATTATTCTTGTTTTTATTAGCCTACTCTGCTGTTAAGCAAACATCATTAGACATTTTTTAATAATGAGTAAATACAAAGTACAGTTCATTTGATCTGAAGGCAGAATGTTACTTTTGTGACTCTCATGAGTTTATAATGGCTTAAATTTTAAACTTAGATCAAACATGAATATAGCACTAAGCTAACACTGTGCTAGCTTTATGCTAACTAAAAATAGAATATTCTGACATAAAATACCATTGTCTCACATATTTAGCATTTAGAATACAATCTGTTTACAAACAGTGAAGACGAGTACATTGTCAGAATAAAAGGTATAGTGCACATACATTTTAGCCTAGCAAGATACAATGCAAACAAATATATACTGTAGCTCTAAAGCCAAAGTTGGAAGTATAATTTCTCCAAATTGACAGTAAAAATGAAGTCTAGTGACAGTCAGAGACCAGCTGTATTACTTCAAGGTGATTGTGTATAGAAATTATGAGAAAATTCCATAACTATAGTCAAATTACTAAAGGCCTAAAGTTATACAGTTTGGAAGCCCTAGCCCCTAACTGTCACACTAGCTTGTAATATAGCTCTAATGCCAAAGCTGGAAGTGGAATTTCTCCAAAAATTGACAGTAAAACTGGCTCAAAATTAAGTCATCATGGTGATGGTGTGTAGAAACTACAGGAAATATCAAAACTAAAGCCACCCAAATCAGTAATTGAAGACTGTGCTGACAGATGGCAAAATGTGATGCTACTTTGACAGTTTTAGCAATGCTGAAAGAATGTATACCTTGGTATTACCTGGGAAGCATTCTTCATTTTCAGAAATCCATGTTCACGATAATTCAGGCTAGAGCATTTGACAAACAGGGTATTAGTAGTAGAGCTGGTATGGACTGATGAAAACTCTCCATCAGTCTTGACTCACTTCATTTTTAAGGATCTTAGCCATAAATTGGATCAATTCTGGATGCTAAACTACATGTCAAGTAAGGTTGATTTCTTTGTCTGTGACGAGTGAACAAGAGCTTTTGACTCAGATTGACTTTACAATGATGATTCATGTGGTGACTCAAGAGTCAGGAGAAGTTCAGGAGCCAAATATTTCAGAGCCGCTCCCTGAGCACCAAGCACACAGCCAGATCTGCTGCAGCCCTGGAGCCAGAGCCTATCAGTTAGAGCTCCAGGACTTACTTTATTATGTATCAACTCAAATAATTGTTTCTTCACTGACCTGTTCATGTAGAAGAGAGAAAATAACTGATTTTAGTCCATTTATCTGACTGTACACTGAAAAATCCCTCACTGGACCCTGCACTCTCCATCCAACACCACTGATCTTCAGAAATGCTAATAAGACCAATCAAACAGGAGAATCAATGAACAGGTCATGTGTCAGGGTGACATTACTGATCTTTAAGAACAGTTCTTTAAAAAGATCATAACCATGTACATATAGACTGGAGAAATGGGAATGGGCCACTGGTAAATATGTGTCTTTGGAGTAATGCCACACAGGGCATCCAGTCTTATAGAGGCTGTAGAGCATTCATTTCAAACAAGCCAGAGCTCACCCAAATGCCAACTGTTTAATTAATGGTTTTCAAACATCTGATTGTGTGATCTCCAGCTTTGTTTAAAGGACACCCTGTGTCAGTACACTGTGTACAGGGTAGAGGTGACAGGCTGCAGCGGGGTTCCAGAAACAAGACTTTACATAAAAATGAACAAGCACTCTGGCTGTGACTATGAAATCAAAAAGCAAAGACGCATAGACATGGTATGGGTGACAAACATGACATGGCTGTGTTGACAAACAATGACTCACAAAGACTGTGGAAACAAAGCTAAATAGCAACATGTGATTAACATGTAATGAGACAGCAGGGATGCACAGTGACGTGATGTAACTGGGGGTGGAGACATGAACAAGACACGTGGAAGATATAAACAGAGAGCACATTGAGACGGGTTGGGCCAGGGACGTCGTAAATGGCAGAAGGGTCACATCCTGCAGCAATACTGCCCGTTATGTCCCACGCTTACAAGAACCACTTTTCCCCTGAAGAACCTTTCAATAATTAGTTCTCTATGCCAGGCTAAATGTGTGCTAGACTAATTATAATTGCTATTTTTGGGACCATATTTCTTCGGTTTGCAAATGTGAGCATATGTGAAAGTTGGTTCAAATTAATCATCTGACTTCAGGAGGTGAACCATTCTCAGGGACACTGACGTTGTGGTGGCATTATAACTGCGCAGCATAGTGGTGGTCTTGTGAGGTTCCGAACAGGGTGAACAAAGTACACAGAGATACAGATGGGGTTAAGTGAATTCACATGACTGAATTAGATTCTTTTTGGAATTATGGAAAGGTGAACTATTTGAACTTGAATTTTAATTTGGACTCATAACACTACAGTGTGTGTGTGTGTGTGTGTGTGTGTGTGTGTGTGCGCGCGCGCGCTTGCACTGGTAGTCAGGGTCAGTAAAAGTGCTGCAGCTGTGTGTGTAGATGAATGTGAGGTTGGGGAAGGGCTCCACAGCCTTCGCCAAAATCAACAAGAACACGACAGATTCTCCTTCAGCCACAACATCCACCCAGAGAGAGTGAAAGAGCGAGTGAGAGAGAGAATAATGTTCATCTTGATATTCTGACAGAATGACCAAAACATAGTGGTTCAGCCAGTAATGCATGGCCACCTAAGATTACGTTCTTGGTTTTAGACTGACGCTAACAATTAACCCAAGCAATTAACAAGATGCTGCACGTTAAATCGCCATAAACTGTGTTGCGTTGGTCATTCCTGATTATGTGGGATAAAATGTGTTAACCATGTAGCTCCATTGCTAAACTAAAGAAGCGATCTTAAGTGGACAAGAACATTTTATCTGTTTGTCTATGTCTGGGGTAAATGGTAAAAAAAAATAACTTGATTTTTGGCCAAGCCATTGATTTAAGTGAAGGAACACTGTGAGAAATTCCTTTGTGAACATTTCTGAGAGCAGATGATCTCCAAAAATGTGTGGGAGTGACAACAATATATCTCTGCTTGTCTGCAGCTGTGCGATTTTTCCACCACACTTGTTGTTCGGTTCACTTTCAGTGTATTTACCTCAAGAGGAACTCCTGCCTGTCACCAGCTCCACCACAGTGTTTTTGTTGGAAGAAAGCACAGGACACAGACAGAACATGCCAGCAATGGCTGCAGTCCTCTAACAGAACAATCAGAGCTAGGATGAACATCCACTTCAGTTCAGCCATAAGCTGCAACAACTAATTCAACATAGAGAAAATGTTTCCTTTGTTCAATTCCGCGCAAATGCAAAAAGAGATCTCCTTAATGTTTCTCCTAGACCAGGGGTGTCAAACTCCAGTCCTGGAGGGCCGGTGTCTAGCACACTCTACTCTGACACTACAATTAAACATGCTCATTACCTGCTGAGTTAAATCAGGTTTGTTTGATCAAGAAAATCACCAAATTGCAGGAGTCTGGCCTCCTGCAGTTTGACACTCCTGTCTTAGACAATGAGATCAGATGGAAACACAAATTATATTAAGGCTCGAATTTGCTGCTCAGATATTTTTCATGAGAACAAGACCTCAGAATCTTTATATGTCTCTTCTTAATCTCAGTTAGGTTTTATGATGTACTCAGATTTTCTCAAAGAATGACTCTCAAGTTTACTACAGACAAGAATCTCTATATGAACTCAAGCATTTCTCATCTAGGACTAAAGCCTGGCACACTACATTGTTTTAACCTGATTCTGGCAAATAAATAAATAAAAATAATTTAAAAAACTAAATGCATAATTGTTTTTGGTGTACCACACTAAAGAGATACCTACACCACAGGTGTAATTTGGGAGTGGGGGTGGGGTACAGCTTCTTTTTCAAAAGACAGTTTTGGTTCTCTGCAGATTTTTCCATCTAAAACAGTGTTACGCTATTTTAAAAAGAGACGGGTCGAGCACTGGGACCCAGCTAAAAACCACCACTCTGTCCGAAGCCTAATTCTCTTTAGACCGCTCACAAGCTCATCAATTAGCTCTGCCGTTTCTTGCTAATGTGTGATTGCCCGTCCCAGCGGTCACTCCATCAAACACTGTCTGGACTTGCAAACCAGTGTTTTGTGATTTGGCCAGCAGTCCGTGTTCACCTGACACTGTTTTTAACATGTACGTTTGTTCTGCCTGTGTTACATCAGATTGACATATTTTAATATCAGAAGTTTCATATTAAAATACATCAACATTAACATTTGAATCTGCATGTGTGTGTGCGTGTGTGTGTGTGTGTGTGCATCTACCAGTCTGTGATAATCCATCCATTTACATGCATCTAAGTGTAACTATTGTCAAAATAATTCAGAATTTCTGCTTATTTTTACTGAAAAATGAGGTATAATTTTATGTAAATGAGGTCTATTGACTATACAGTCCAAACATAAGTGTAACATTGATGCTAATGAATTAGCATGAAGTTGATTATCAAGGTGTAATTATCACAGAATTGGGTGATAATTTAATATTACATGATTTTAACAGTTTATTAATATTTAATAATTAATATTTTATTAATGATTAATATTATTTTATTGTATTAATAAAAATAATGATTATAGTTATTATTAGTATATTATTAATAGTAAATAGTAATTCCTAATAAAATGTTATGAATAATAATGTTTAAGTAATATTTAAAATGTATATCTAATAATTAATATTTATTAATAATTAATAATAATACTTTAATTTATGTTTAAGCCTGTACCGCACCATAACTATAAAATGAATCTATTTGATCAGGGCTCCCAGACATGACATTTCTTGGGGCCCCAGAACTTCCAAATCAGCCCCTGACTAGACAGTATCCCAAAGTGAGTTGTGTCACAAAGTTTTCAGTAGAGAAAATGAGATGCAGTGCTGTACAGGGTTCTCATACAATTGTACATGATACAGTGCTAAGGCAGGTGCCCCTCTAATTGAGAAGTGCCTCTACAAATAAAAGTGCCCTTTTATTTTTTCTCCCCTGCCCTTCAAACATCCTAAGTCCACCACTGGTCATGAGGATAATCTGGTAGTGTGAGCACAGCAGCAAGTCAGTCCTAAACCTTCTGATCTAGCTCCCAAGCTGAACAGTGGCCTTCTGATATTTTTAAACGTTAGATTTTTAGGACTGAAACTGTGAGCAGCTCCTTCAGTGCTTCAGCCAATAGCAGCTCAGCATCTCTCCACATGCTCTGTTTGTATTTCCCATGTGCCATCATGTCGCCATGTGTTCTTCATTTATGTTAATGTCATGTCTACACATCTTGCCCTCGTTATTGGTCAGCACTTCTCACAGCCCTGTTCCATCATCTGTCTTGATTATGTTTGATAGATATGTTTCCTTATGTGTCACAGTCGTCAGTCAATGTATATCTCCATAGTCTATGTATTGTTGTCATAGCCTTATATGTCATCTTAGTCAAGCGTTCGTTTTGTCAGTCTAGTCACAGCCACAGTGTTTGTTCAAGTCTGTACAATAAAGTTTTTTTGGATGTGTCTCCTCTATACCTACCCACTGTGATAGTATTCACATACTGACAGTTTTTTGCTGATTCACATTACAGCCCAGGGACTTTTTTTTCGTGTGTTCATGTGATCATCTACACCTGAGGAGGCAAGTGGAAAGTTGTATAAATAAGACTTTTAGCAAAAAAATAAAAAAAATACTACTTAAAAAGGTGATGAGAATGAGATGATAACGTTAGCCAGACTTAGTTACTCCAGACAGAAAGGGGCGGGGAGCAGTGTGCTATGTGCTGAGTAAAGAGATGCAGAGAAAGTAGCGAGAACTTCAACACCCTTCACAGCAGGCTACTGAAAGCTAAACCGCACCAGAGCCCCACCAGAGCCTTCTGCAGCCAAACTTTTCCACGGTTACTGGAAGCAGGGCTTTGAACTTCTCATGGCTCTGCAGTATCTCCTCATCATGGACAAAGACGAGCTTTACAGGCAACTACTGTCCCTAGTTATAAAGATCTAGTGAGTTCCTTAAAAACAAAGATATAGAGGCACTATTTCTGTCTCCCAAAAATATTTAAGTGAAAGGATATTAAAGGAATGGTAGTTACAATGGTAGTTATTTTCCTCACAATCAGGCATTTCCTGCTTGCTTCTTAAATTCAGTCAGTCATTAATAAAACTGACCCCTGCTCTGTCCTGCCACACACTGCTCAGGCTGTGTTTCCCACATGTGTTTTGTCCATTAGTGAAGGAGCTGGCCGGGTGGGGTCTGCAGTGTCAGCACAGCCTGTCGGTAAGGCCCCTCTCCCTACAGCCATTTTCCATCTGACACACTTCCACCAAATCACTCACCATCACCTGGCCTGGCCTGCAGCTCTGAGCTGCTGAACACTGCGGTCAAAAGGCTTCTTGGGCAGTTTTGCATCAACTAGCTGAGTACAGACCACTGAAAGTTATGGTTTCCAATAAAATCCTTAATTGACCTCTCCGCATATGGGAATGTCAGGGAATTCTGGGAAAATGGTGATATTAACCACAATCAGACTACATGATTGCTATTTTAAAATATAGCCTGTGCAGACTCTACCTAATAAGCACCCAAAATGCAGATGCATATGAGGGAAAGTGACTGGTTAATCATGGTTAAAGCAAAGTTGAACCATTAATACATTTATTGCAACACAACAGTTAAGCAACATACTTTGTTTACTTTAAAAAATAAATAAAATTGAAACCTTGATTACATATTTAGTGTGTGTTTTGCTACTGTGGCTAATTCTAGCTGGGTAGAGTGAATTGTGAATATTCTGCTTATCAGTGTCTGATGCTGAATTGAGCTTTGCAGATGTCTTCTGTGAACAGGTCCAGCGGCAGACCTCACCGCTTCCACCACTATCACAGTCTCATTGGTCTGGGATCAGCAAATATTTCCCCAACTCTTTCTGCTGAAAAACAACATAGGTGTACAGGGAAACTACTCTAATTCTGTTTAAGCATCAGACCTCCTTGACTTATTTTCTTCATGTCAGAACGTCTTGCACAGTATAACCATTACCAAAGATACAGCGCCCTCCATAGTTATTGGCACCCCTAGTTAAAATGTGTTAAAAGCCTTAAAATAAATTTTTTTATTGCAGGAGCATAATCTCACTCTGAAAACATTTAGAAAAAAAGCAACCTTCAACTCAAATGAAAAAAATAAAGAAACAATCCTGACTAAGAAATAATTATTTCCCATAAAATGACCTGTTCCACAATTATTGGCACCCTTAATAATTTATTGGAAATAAATGAACCATTTATGTCATTTCTATTGTAGTTTATAAAATGGATCAAAGTATCTAGGAACCTTTAATTAGTATTTAATCACTTCCTGTTTCCCTGGGGTATAAATATGGCATTACACAGAGGCCTATTTCTCTTACTCACTCTTAAACATGGAAAAGACAAGAGAACACACTATTCAAGTAAGGTGTCGACCTTCATAAATCAAGCAACAAGAAAATAGTCACTCACCTGCAGATACCCTTATCTACAGTCAGAGCAATCATCAAAAAGTTCAAAACATCTGGAACTGTGACAAATAATCCTGGAAGAGGACACAAGTGTATCTTGCCACCAGGCACAGTGAGAAGGATGGTAAGAGAAGTGAAAAGTTCTCCAATGCTCATTGTAAGAGAATTGAATCAAATTACAAGGTCTCCCAAACAACCATCAGACACTATCTACGTACATGCCAACAAGCTGTTTGGGAGGCATGCATGGAGAAAGCCTTTTCTGAGTTATACTCATAAGCGTAAACAGGTGGAGTTTGCAAAGTCATACTGTGATTTTAACTGGGACTGCGTGCTTTGGTCAGATGAGACCAAAATAGAGCTTTTTGGCAACAAACACTGTAAGTGGGTCTGGAGTAACACCAAGGATGAGTATGCAGAAAAACACCTCATGCCCACTGTTAAGTATGGGGGAGGATCGGTGATGGTTTGGGCATGTTTCTGTTCCAAAGGACCTGGGAACCTTGTAAGGATACATGGGATCATGAACTCTTTGAAATATCAGGACATTTTAAATCAGAATCTGGTGTCTTCAGCCCAAAAACTGAAGATGGGTCATCACTGGGTCTTTCAGCAAGATAATGACCCAAAAAATGTGGCCAAATCTACTCAAAAATGGTTCACAAGGCACAAAATCAAGCTCCTCTCATGGCCATCTCGGTCCCCAGACCTCAACCCAATATAAAACCTGTAGGGTGAGCTGAAGAGGAGAGTGCATAGGAGAAGACCCAGGACTCTTTAGAGAGGTTGTGCAAAGAGGAATGATCGAAGATCCCTCTTTCTGTATTCTCCCATCTTGTGAAGAGTTATAGGAGAAGATTAAGTGCTGTCTTGTTGGCAAAAGGAGGTTGTACAGAGTACTAATACCAGGGGTGCCAATAATTGTGGCACACATGATTTCATTCAAAAGATTTATTTCTTAATGTGGGATTTTTTCCCACCAAATAAAGTCACTTGAATTAAAGCTTAGATTTTCTTTTTTGCATTGTTGTCCTATTTTTTTTATTTATTAGAAGCCAAGGAACACT
>BRDA01045877.1:0-10243 GCA_036984385.1 Crenuchus spilurus
ACTTTCAGTGGTCACAATTTGCACTAGTAATGGGCTTTTATGGCTTGGTTTACTTAAAAGACCTCTTACAGCTCCCAAATCAAAAGACTTTTCTTCTTCTTCTATTTTTTTTAATGCTGCTTAGCTTAAGCTAGTAATAAAATGTCAATTCAACAGTGAATGAAATGAAATAAATGTAGAAATGTAAAAACAACTGAAATAATTATTTTTTTTCTAAATTGTATATTTATAGAGTTTTGTATTTTACAGAAAGAACAGAACAAAAAGAAAAGAATTATATGTAGCATTATATGTAGCAGAAACATGGTCACATATTTCACTACCTCACAAAATGATCATTAATTAATAAAGGAATAGGGCAGAATAAGTCATTTTGATCCTCCATGTGCTGTTTAGTATTAGTATGTCTGTCTGAATCCCTCATAGTTATTAATATTTGTAATTCTAAAGTTATTACCTGCTCTTAATGTATTTTTACAGTTAATTGAAATAAATTTATATTGAGCCCAGTTACATGTGTATCATTGGTTGGCTCTTTCACTAATTTTGTTGAGTGGCCTAGCGTTGGGGTCCCCATCTCCCATAATATAGGGGTGGTGTAGTCCGTTTTAGGCGAGTGTCATCCTTGGGTGGTTACTATACTGTACCAGAGAAAGAGAACCTGCCACAATAGCTTAAACACTTATACAAGCATTTTTTAACAACTTTAAACAGAAAGCATTAAGTTGTGCTTATTCTCTTCTAGTTATGGGAATGAGAAACTGTAGTCCCATAGACTGAGTTTAAGGGGTTAAAATGATCTTCAATACAGGACTGATTGCTTTTTGGCTTACACTGAATACTAATCAGAATTGTATAAATACTGTAGCTATATCTGCACTGAAAGATCGCCTAAATAACTAAGCATCAAAGATATACAAACGCATTAATAACGCCACATGTCACAAGCATTTAAGCCTTAAACAGCTGAAGTTCAGAGGTCACGGCCAGCTGCGATACATGTAACCAGTGGAGAAATGTATTGCAAAACGGCTTCATCAAAAATATCGCCCTCGTTAAACGTCTGCAGCAGTCTTTCAAAGCTCATTAATCATTTTCACTTGTCGTGGTGTATTTGCCACTGTGCTGACATTGCTTTTCTGGAAATATATTGCCCCCCAGCCAAGGGATTTCACCCACAGCCCCTCCTCAACCCCACCACGCTGCCACATGTGGAAGGCTGAGTAATTAATTGACTGGGGCTTTTCTAGTGTTTTCTCTCCCTGTGTTGGGATGTGAGCTGAATGAATACTGTGATTGAATCACCTGGCTAATAACAAATGAATACTGGCCAGGTTTGCAATGACATCTTTTGCATAATGCTAACTGGCACTTGCTTTCATTTGTTATTCATGCAGTCCCTTAAAGGCTCTGGTGTTTTATCATGATTTCTCACAATGTTCAGTATGTCCATGCTTGGTCTTGATTGGGTTAGTGGCAACACAAGACACTTGATACCTACCAATCAACGTTCACATTCTCGTTTGAGGACATGGGTCATCTGAGGCCTTTTCAAAACAATTCAAATAAGTTCCCAGCACAAAAAATGAGTCTTGCTTGTTTAATGTGGTAGTAACTTCAGGCTCCTGCAGATGGCGCTGCATGAAGATGACGAGCTTATAAATACCTGCAGGGTGTGTGAGATATAGAAGAGGTGGTACAGTGCAGTGAATGTCTTGTATGTTAATGATAAAGGAGTGATTGTATTTGGGGGTTAAAGGTCAGAGTGTGAAGGAAGTAGCTGAATGTGCAGGTGTATGTATGGAATGTGTATGGAAGTATAGTCATACAGGTCTTTAGATCGTGTAACTGAGGTATGAACACAGGAAATTGAAGACTTTATGTATCAGTCCATGAGAGTCCATTACTTGGTATGTTTGGTGGCACATTAATAAAATTAGCATAGCATGTTGGTTTTAATGTTATGTCTGAACAGTGCATGTGCTGCTTAATCTCTCCTGTGTCCCTGTTTCTCATTAATCACATGGGATTGATTGACTGAATTGAAAGGGAGATTTGTTGTCACTGGTTCTTGATAATGAGGCTTTCTGGTGACTGTGTTCAGTTTGGCATCTGTTGCCTGTATCCTGAACCCTCTGAATATTGCAAAGGAAAGTTCACTTTTACACTCTTGTTATGCAATGTTCATCAGATATGCACTCCATAGTCCGTCCACACGCAAATCTTCAAAGGAGGACGCTGTTTTTTAAGTGTTTAGAGCCTCCACACTAACAGCTTGTTATGTGAGAGGGGATGCTGGGATAACAAGAACTAAAAGCTTCTTAAAAATCCATCCAGAGGAAAAGTGCATTGTACAAATACTGCTCTTTTATGGCTCTGTAGACTTAATGGAAATGTGCCTAAAAGGAGAAATAGTCATCAGAATATTATAACCAACCCTGGTCTGGAATGAACGTCATACATGCTATACGCTCGTATAAGTAAGTGAGCTCACCAGTCAGTTGTAGCAGAGAATCATCATGGACAAAGTGACTGATGTGACTGATGTCCATGATAACAGAGTACCAGGAGAAACAGTCTCTAGCTCTAGTTTCAGTGTTTTTAGTTATCTGTGTACAGAACTTTGTTTCAGCTGTTGTGTTTAAAGTGTTTTATAAATAAAGCTGAGTTAAGATTTGATTTGAAACATTCCTGTATAATTTTAACATTGAAATGTTTTGACTGTCATGCTTGTATTTACGGTATTTCACTTACAGAAACTATGCTAAGTTTGGATTTTTTTTTCCAGAGCAGATTAAAATTAGTATTTTGGCTGATATGTACTGTGTTACACTATCACAGACACTAAAATGACAGAAATATTGTGTTTTTACAGATAAAAAAGATGTAAAAATGTAGAGTTTTGGCTCATACATGTTTTTTATGGCATTTCACTTTGACAGAAACTAAAATAACTTTGAAATATTGTATTTTTTCCATAAAAGATATAAAATTGAGTTTGTATTTACAGTATTTTCACTGTTACAGAACCTGTATTCATTCTTTTTACACTCACACTTCACAGTAAAATCTATAGGTATTTTATAGTGTGGTTGGAGCTCAGTTAATATTAAGTCGTTATTGTGGAAGCAGCTGCAGACTGTGAAACCGGGCTAAAATTTTTCGTCATCCTTGAGATGAAGTGTCAAACGCTCAAGTCGAGAAACAAAGATTTGAGCTCCGGCACTTCCTCCTCTTCTCACAGCCAGCAATTAGCAGAGCTCAGGCTCTCGGTATAAAGGCGCCGGAGAATGATACAGCGTTCCAGATGCTCCCGGGCCCCCCGAGAGACCATGCGGCTTTTTCCAAAGCAGCTGCTGTTTGAGAGTGAGTGTGTGTAGGAACATTAGTGAGTGCAATCTTCACCCAAACCCCGAGAAAAGACAAAGATCAGACTGTTTACCTCCAAAAGCAATAACTAAGACAAGACAATACAGCCACAAGTCTTAACCAGTTGATTATTGATCTTTTGGATATTTTTAGCTTTTGGATGATATTTTGTTTCATGCAAAGACAATCCAGAGAAAGTATTTACAGTCTGAACCTTTTAATATTTATTTAATCAACAGAACTGATATGTATTCTCATTTTGAATCTGTCATGATATTAAATATTTAATATTAAATCTACGGTTTCTCTGTAGACTTTGTTCACCCTGTTCTTTAATGGTCAGGACCCGCCACAGAGCTGGTGGATCATTCTCAGTGATGCTGATGTGGTGGTGGTGTTGCACTGGTACGGAAGCCGGAGATTTGACACTTATGCTAAAGAATCCAAACACACACAATATGTGCACAAATTGCTTTTGGATACACATTAACAGCCAGTGAGAGTTATATACAGTACCAGTCAAAAGTTTGGACATTTAGTGGTTTTTCATTATTTAAAAATGTTCTGCATTGTAGATTAATACTAAAGTCATCCAAACTATGAATAAATACATCTGTAATCATTTAGTAAACAAAACAGTGTTAAGCAAACCAGAACATGTTTTTATTTTACATTCTTCAAAGTAGGCACCTCTTGCTTAGATGGCAGTTTTCTTGGCATTTTCTCAGTCAGCTTTATGAGGTGGAACCTGGAATGGCTTTCAGTTAACAGCTGTGCCTGGTCAAGAGTTCATGACTTGCATTTCTTGCCTCTTAATGTGTTTGAGACATCAGTTGTGTGTCTACTTTGAAGAATCTAAAATCTAAAATATAGTTTTGTTTGTTTAACACTTTTAAAGACACAGTATGTAGTTTCCAGCGACATCTAGTGGTTTAGTTTCCATATTGCAACCAACTGTAGACTTTCCACAGCCCCTCCTTTCCAAACACGAAGGAGTCTCTATGGTGGCCCTGAGATGTCATATATCTTTGATACTCCCGAACGCGATGTCTAATAGCAGCTTTAGAGCTAGTGCTATGTCAAGTGGTAAGATTAATTTTAATGATAAATTTAGGACATGTAATATGTAAAATGATCATAGCTACAATGCAGACGAAACATATTTTCTGCACTTCAGTAGTGCTATTGTAAACGTTAGCTGTTTTCTGTACAAAGTAACAAAGTAAACACATCAAACTGCTTCACTGTAGACAGATAATGCAGGCAGGATACACATTTTTCTCTAGTTAAGGTAAGCTTGCCATGCTCTGAAGAAGCACTTCAGCCGATAAGAGTTCACACGAGCTCATATTAGCTAAGCTCGCGAACTAGCGCGCAGCTACGAATCTCCCGTTCCACCTTAAATGCTGCAGTAGTGTTCAGCTCCGATGCGCTACAATGTCCTGCAGCACATTTAAGGTGGAATGGGGGAAAAACACTGCGCACACGAAAATATGAAGCTAAGCTTCATCATGTTTTCTTTTCTTTGATGATTGAAGTTGTGTTTTCTCTTCTTGACGAGCATAAGAATGTTCGGCCATCTTAACAAATAAACCAAAAAACCTTTATTCTTGCTTCTCCTCCGTGTATTTCTTCTAATTGAGGTATATGTTTATTTCTTCTCCTGTTTTATGTCAGCCAACGGTAAAACAAAGCTACAGCGCCATCGAATTTGAGTGGCCAATTCATCATTACAACACAAACCGTTTTTGCCTCGTTTGTCTTTTTTGAACTACTGTAGAAACATGGCGATGCAACATGGCGGCCTTAGTCGGTGTTCGACCCGCGACCAATGTAGATATAAACAGCTTATTCTAAGGTAAAATAATCAAACGACTTCTTAGTTTATAATGATTAGATGTCTTTTAAATCATTTTTATTAGTGATTATCTTAAATTCTGCTAATAGATAACCTGAAATATTACATACTGTACCTTTAAATGGTGAATTCATTAAAAAAAGGTGGTGTTCAGGTGTGCTAACCAGTACTGGTGATAATGTGGTGTAATTACCTGCAGTATATTACCCGTCTGTGTCCAAAAGAACAATATTAATGATGTTCCAAAGCATTAAATCATGGTAAAATGAAACATATGGATAAAGAAATCCTGTGCTGAAGAACTACAACCTCGCCTTTTTTCTTTGTTTGTACTGTTACTGTTTGTACTGTACTGTGATTTGTGAGATATTTTTATTCATTATAAAGCCTCCGTTATCTTGGAGCAGCTGTTTGTAGCTGTTTTAATGATCTAGATTCTGCATTTTAAAAAGCCATTCATAATTTTAATGAAGCATGACTGTGTTTTGTTCAGAGCAGAGGACAAGGACATCTTTTAAATTTTCTTACTGTGATTGATGATGCTGTTAACAATCCCATCTCACATTTAGAGACAAAGAACAATTATGTGAGAATGACGTTCGTAGACTATAGTTTGGCATTCAACATTGTGATACCATTCAAACTGACCAAGAAGTTTCACACACTCGGACTCTGACTCGGACGCTGAACTATTAGGAAGTCAGAATCAGAAACTGGACATCTAGACACCCCACAGGGCTGTGTGGTGAGACCCCTGTTCTACAGTGTATGTGTGTACAGCTGCGCTGCCTCTACGGCCAACACCAAATTTGCTGGTGGTACTACAGTCATTGGAGTGATTGCTGAGGATGACGAGACCATGTATAGAAGGAAAGTGGCAGATCTGGTGTTATGGTGCCAGGACAGCAGTCAACATACCAACAACACACACACACACACATATGCATACACACAAAAACACACACACACACACACACACACACACACACACACACATACACACACACACACACACACACACACACACACACACACACACACACACATACACACACACACACACACACACACACACACACACACACACACACACACGTAGTAATAGTGAACTGAGATGCTGGGGCTGTCATACCGCTGCTCATGCGATCACTCAGGTTTGTTGAAGAGCACAGGGATGCCAGTGTCTCGGGGAGCTCCCATGCCTGTTTACCGTCTGTCTCTTTCTTTTTAGGTAGTCTGTTCTAGATAGTTCTGCCGGAGTCAATAGCCACACTCTGTTATGTCTCATAATCCCTGTGCTGTATAAACCCAAACAGAACTAATTCAATTTTTGTCTTTTTCCGTGTGAGTGACCCATCGGTCCGGTCCAAGGCTGATGGAAGACTGATTACTATTCTCTGCATGATGCTTCCCTGGATCAGCTGCCCACCAACAACCAACTACTGTGGCCTGCTCCAGATGCCCTACTCTACTGCCCACATTTGAGTTTATATGGACTTTGCTGGCTGTTATCATTATTACCATTATCATCATCATCCCTGTCCGACTACTGTCACCATATCAGTTCACCTGAACATTACAACAACATCATATGATTATGATTGATCACAAACTTAGAATTAGTAGACCAGAGGAAAATGGGTCCCCCACGTGAGTCTGGTTCCTCCCAAAGTTTCTTCCTCCAGCTCTGAGGGAGTTTTTCCTTGCCACTGTCGCCGTTGGCTTGCTCACTGGGGATTTAGGGATTAATGATTTGATGGTTGTTATTACTTACCCTGTAAAGCTGCTTTGTACATCAGTTGTATTAAGCACTTTATAAATTTTGATTTGATTTGATTTGACTTATGCACACACAAATATGACTGAATAACAATTTGCACACTATGGACATGACACATTCATAATACACTCTCCAAAGTCTTATTTTTGCACATGCTCAAAATAGCCTACCTCATATGTACATAACACATATTTCTTATTTCGTTTCCTGCTACAAAGTATATGTGACATGATGGTGGTTTGGTAGAATGTGTTGTACTAGAATGAGTGGATCAGAGCTGCTGTTTTTAAACATTATGGTAACCACTGTCCACTCTAGAAACACTTACCTTGTTGGTCTAACTTGTAGATGTAAAATCAGACACTTTCGTTGGCGGTCACATTATAGGATATTTAGTTGGTAGACTATTTTCACTCCAGCAGTGACACTGAGGTGTATTAAACACATTAATAGCTCTGCTGTGTCTGATCCACTCATACCAGTACAACACCCACTGACACGCCACCACCACATCAGTGCTGAGAATGATTCACCACCCAAATGATACCTGGTGTGTAGTGGTCCTGACCACTGAAGAACAGGTGCAACAGGGCTAAAAAGAGTTTACAGAGAAACAGATGAACTACAGACTGTAACTGTAGAATGGTGAATATATATACTGTATATATAGTGGACAACTTTTTTTCAGGCATGACCCCAACACTGATGGTGACACTTGAGGATGAAATGGTTGCCTGTAGTCTGTATTTTCTCTCAGTGCTGAATGAGGTGAAAGACACTGCTAATGTCATGTCACCAACGTCATAGTACATCCTTTATAGATTAAAAGACCATCTGACTCCTGTTCAGTAATTAGGATCAGTGGTCTTTAGTCTTTTCCTGGTAATGTGTGTACGTGTGGGGGAGCATTAGCAGTGTCTTTGTACAAACTGGGCAAGGATCCCTCTCTGTCTAATAAGATTCTTATACGAATCTCTCATAAATACATTCTTTCATATATCATTCACGTTCACTTTCACTTTTCACTTCACATATACGGTATATTGTTTTGTATCTTTACTGAAGAAGATGTTCAAGATGCAGCCGAACTGAGTTTAATGCACTTTAATGCTCTTAAATGAACATGTGGAGGAACAGAAGTGTGAGGCTCAATAACATCACCAGCAGAAGTACCAGGCCAGCACACAACATCTACCGACAGTAAGAGCATGCTGCACTATGTTAAGTAGGAACATATACACATAAACACTAGCTAAAACATGCACTATAAACACGATGTCCCAGGGAATGTGAATGCAGATTAGATGCTCACCATGTCCTGCAATTGCCTTGCATGCCACATAGCCCCTCCCCCAGGGGGTGCTGTCCCATCAACCCATACCGTTCATCACATTCCCCATTCCTCCTGAAAAGCATGAACAACATTAAAAGCCCTTGTCTTCAAGGTTAAGACATTTGCCTCAAGCACCAAGGCATTGACCTCCAGACCCAGACCACATGGAGCCTTGACCTCATCTTTGTTGCCAGCTGCTGTGGTTAACTTCACTTTTTTTCCTCTGAAGTCCAGTGTTCTTTTCTTCTGCTTCAGCACTGCACAATAGATGCATCTTGAACAGGAGTGCACCAGAGTTTCTGTTCACTTAAAAGCTCCTACCATGTCTGGAAGCAGTTTTTTCTCTCTTCATGTTGACTCAGCCACCAGCAACTGACTGGAGTTAAATGAGAGATGCTGCCATTTACGATGTCATGCCAGATTGCAGCAGTTAAATGGAAGAGCTGGTACCAACAAGTGCATGAAGATGCTCTCTAGCATTTATTCCAAAATCCACAGTAGCAGCCAACCTTCACATAGTGTTGATACAGAGGGTGGCTATTTCTGGAGACTGCCATGCCTCAATGGGTGGCAGTCTCTCATTTTGCTTCTTGTGCTTCTGTGGCAACTGCTTGCAGGTTAGGTAGCACTGCTAACTTTGACTCTTCCACCAATACTACATGCAGGAAGTACTTTAGAGTCATTTCTTGCTGTACAGTTCTTAGGAACAATTGGCAGGTAGACTAAGAAAGCACATGCGGAGCTTTCATTTGCTGTGCTGAGTAGAGTTGAGCAGTAGGGATGGTAGAAATTGATCCATTGTGTTTGTAATCACTTGCAGCTGAGAAGCATAGCTCTGCCAGTTACTCTTACCATCAAGGTGTGGTAATCAATACCAGTATAGACGCTCTGTCATCCTTCTTGTCATCAGCTTCTAGTTGTGTTGCTCTTGCTGTCACCAGAACTGGAGTTTAATTGTCATCCTGACCACAGTCTTCTCCAACCAGCTGGCAAACCTTTGTTTGTTAGTCCCACTGGGCAAGGGCAGAATGCTTGGTACAACTGACTCTCCCCTCTCTTTTACCTTTTTACTGCCCCCTGATTCATTGATGCCACTTTGCATCTGTTCTGGCAGGAGGATACCATGATCCTACTTCTGACACCAAATTCAGTGCTGGAGAACTGTGAGACAACTGTATTGTGAATACTCTTAAGTGAGCAGTATGTTTTTTGCATGGGGGACATTATGCTTTTGTTCTGCAGTGTCACATTAAAAGATGTTAACAATCAAGTTTGGGTGAAATGTTCTCCATATGTTAGAAAATGAAAAATAAAAAGAGTGTTTTTTTATGTGTATTCCTATATATACTGTTTTTAATTATGCCATTTTTACATAGTATGGTATAAATACAAAAAAGTTAAGGATATTAAGGACAAAAATGTGACCCCACTAGGGAAAACCAGGCCAAAGTCACTGGGCAACTTATTGAGATATTCTGTCAATATAGTGTCACTCACATTAGCGACAAAACTTAGCCACTCTGTATGATTGCTGTAAATGAAAGATAATACTAGTCCCGTTTTCATTGCAGTTTTGCGCAAAACTTTATTGATATTCTGTTTTGTAGAAAAAACAATTCGACAAAACAAGTTTCACAGTTGTGGTGTTTCCATTAAATGTGAAATACTTTTATAAAATCACGTGTGAATATGTTTGTTCTCGTGATAAGTCATTACAAACATGGCGACAGTGGATGTAAACACATACTTCAGCTTTATACATACTGCTACCACGGCACTAGTGCTCATCATCAGCCATCAGAGGAGACGGAGACTTATCGAGGCTTTGGAGAGACAAGCCCCTTATACTTGGGAGCGGCTACGTATGCGGCGTTTTTGGGAAACTGTAGTCGATGATTTTACA
>BRDA01045883.1:0-23517 GCA_036984385.1 Crenuchus spilurus
AGTGGACATGCACCTAAGATGAAAATTTCAGACCTCTCCATGATTTCTAAGTTGGAGAACTTGCAAATTTGCAGGGTGTTCAAATACTTATTTTCCTCACTGTAAATCTTGCCAAACCTCAAATTTATTTGTTTTAGCAGCAAGAAATGGAAAGTCTGAGGTGTTGGACACAACTTCGTTGGCAGATGAAGACCGTGACTGAAGTTGCAAGTCAAAATACTACATGATGAGATGATGTGATAAGTAAATTAGCTTTGGCATTCTTTCTGATGACCTGGCACATTGGCCAAAGATGTTTTCTGACCAACAATGATGTGAAATTGTCACACATGAGCCAGTTCAAATAAAAAGATATAGTTTGTAGAACCTTCAACTTAAAGTTCACAATACTTTATGCTGAAGGGTAGCCGTGGCCTGGTGGTTAGTGATCTGGTCAGGAATTTTGCCAGTTCAATTGAGCAAAGCGCCCCAACTGCTCCCTGGGCACTGTCTAAACAAATCTAAACAATAAAACCTTTTGCAGAAGCCAAAACTAGTATCGGAGTGCAGTAGATTGCTGTACTTGTTCGAGAGTGCTCCGTTCAGATTTTGTTGAGTTGACAATTTATAGTTTATAGTCGAGTCCCTTGCTTTCACCTGAGTTTCTGAATTTGTTCCATTCACAAGACGACCATGACTACCTACAACTCCCACACCTTACACTAGGATGACCGTGCTCTGACTGCACTACAATGTAGGAAATGATTCGATTTTCAATGAAAATGTCTTAGACAAACAAAAATAGATTGGTGTTGACAAAGTGAAAGTAAGTAAACTCATATATATATATATATATATATTGGGTGGCACGGTGGCTTAGTGGTTAGCACGTTCGCCTCTCAGAGCTGAGGTCTTGGGTTCGAGTCCCCATCTGAGTGGAGTTTCCATGTTCTCCCTCTGTCTGCGTGGGTTTCCTCCGGGGTCTCTGGTTTCCTCCCGCAGTCCAAAAACATGGAGGTCAGGTGGATTGGGTACTCTAAATTGTCTGTGTGTGTGTTTGTATGTGAGTGTATGTGCACTCAGTGATGGATTGGCACCCTGTCCTTGGCTTAGTCGAATAGTGTAATGCTCTGCCCCATACCGAGTGAGGGGGAAGGGGACTAACCGCGACCCTGATAAGGATTAAGTGGGTGGGATAATCGATGGATGGTTAGATGTTCCAGTGGTGCAATTGGTTAGTGAGCGGTATTTATACTGCAGAACTATGTTGACGTTGTGAGTTTGAGTCTCACCTGAAGCAGAACTTTTGAACCGTTGGTGTAGTGGTATCATGTAAGATTCCCATTCTGCGACCTGGGTTTAATTCCTGGGCAGGTCATAAGCAAGGCACCTAACCACCAACTGCTGCCTGGGTGCTGTAGATAGGGATGCCCATCGCTTCAGGCAGATGTTCTCACAGCATTATGCGCTCACCTCATGGATGGGTTAAATGTGGAGGTCAAATTCCGTTGTGTGCAATCACATTGGCAAAAAGTTGAATCTCACTTCCATAGGATTATGATATCTCTGAATAAATCACAGAGGAGATGTAATTAATAACTTCATGGCAGTAACAGAGGAATTTCCTTCATGAAATCATTTCCCTGATTCTCCTGCATGGCAGGAATTCCCCTTGAACATGTGCACTGCAGAACAGGAAGCAGGCTTTGGGACTTCTGCTCCCTGAGAGGAATTTGGAATAGTTTTATATGATTTCACTCTTGATGAACATGTGATTAATGTATGTTTATGGGGGTCAAATGTTTTGCTCATCGTCGTCAGGACGAATTGCTGTGTGAATGACTGCAGCATCGGGGTTAAATTCAGCCAGATTTCAGCCCCATCGTCATCTAGAGTTCCACATCTGGTCACAATGTGCCGCAGCGATCAGACTAAGCTACCTCAGTGCGAGTTGTCAGAGCACCTAACATCATACCATTCCAGCTTCAGTCTATCTCTGTATCTCTCTGCCCTCATTTCTCTGTCTCTTTACCTTCCTCTTTTCTCTCTCTCTCTCTTCTATCCCTCTCTATCTTTCTACCTCTTGTTTACCCCACATTTCTATCTTTCTTAATTTATCTACCTCTCTCATTCTCCTTTCCTCTCTCTCTTTCTGCCTTCACATCTTGTTACCTTTCGCTCTCTTTCTCCCTTCCTCTCTCCCTCTTCCTCTATTCCTGTTTTCCCATCTTCCTCCACCTTTCTCTCTTCCTCTATCTCATAGTATCTCTCAATTTCTCTCATTCTCCCTTTCTCTCTTTTTCTACCCTCTTTATTGCTCTTTCTTTCTACCTTCCTCTCATCTACCCTGCCTTCTTGTCTCTCTCCCTCTGTGATTCTCTTTCCTCTTTGTTCTTCTTTATTTATTTTTCTTCACTTTGTCTTTTCTCACTCCCTCTATCTCTTTCTATACCTCCCTCTCAATCCTGCACTCTTCTTTCTTTCTGTCTATTTCTATAGAATGTTCAATTAAAAAGTTGATTTACACAATCAACCAGGACATGGCTGACACGTTTCCTTAGTCTTACAATGGAGTAGTGGATGCTAATGTAGCTAGTAGGGATGAGCGAGTACACCACTCTCTGTATCTGTATTTGTATCTGTTCAACCATCTAAATGATCTGTATCCGTATCTGTACTCAGAGTTGGCATGGCCTAAACCAGAATTGGGAGTGGTTTAACCGGAAGTGGGTGTGGCTTAAAATGGTACATTATTTTAAGTCTGAAATTGATATGGATTGATCAGAAATTGCTATATGTATTGTTTATTTGAAAACTATTTACATATATTTATTTAAACTATTTATTATATCACCAGCCAAACTAAGAGAAAGCAGACAATAAAAAAAAAAAACCCAACTGGCGTGGAGGCAGTGTGACTGATGCGACGTGAGCTGTTTTCAGCTCTGTCTTGTCAAATGCACCACGGACGTTACAAAACCAGTTCACCAAGTAACTCATACAAACCGAAATAGTCACTGTCTGTCTGTGTGTGTGCCAAGGAGGCTGCAGTGTCTGTGTAGGGAGGGGTGGGCGCTCTGTGTGACTGGCCAATCACAGATCACGAAGACACCCTATGAGGATTTTCCTTCAGCAAGAGCATGGATATTGATGAATTTTACTCTTTTAATGATCATACTCATTAAAAATGCTTTATCCATACCGGATACTCGTCTGAACCGTAGCTAATAGTAGCTAACAGGTAATTAACATATTGGGTGCATTTAAGCTGGATATTGGATATTGGCTTCCATTACTTGTTAGCTATATTAGCTTCACTGCTAATCAGCTATATTTGGAGTAAGAGCAAGAAACTATGTACAACAAACAACAAACAGGACAAAATAACCAAAAACTTCAGTGTGCATAACTATTCACCCCCCTAAAGTCAGTACTTTGCAGAGTCAACTTTTGTGGCAATTACAGCCAGAAGTCGCTTCTGATAAGTCACTATGAGCTTGCCACATCTTGGCACTGGATCATTGTCATGTTGGAAGGTGAATACTTTTGCAAGACACTGTACCTTCTTGTAGGTTTCACCTCTAACCCATGTGTCAAAAACCTTGCTTGGCTAATCAAGAACATGTGAAGGTAATAATGGGAAAAAAGGGTTGAAGCTAAAGTCTATAGTAAGGTAGTTCTCCAGGAGTAAGGTTGGTGACTACTATGCTAAGGCATTTGGGAATATTTCCTTCTAATAATGGCTGCATATCAGTGACAATAAAAGAAAGACAGAAGCGATAAGACAGAGAAAGAGAGAGAGAGAGGATCAGTATTAAAAAGGCAGAAGGACAGAGATAGATGAGGCACAGCTGGAAAATAGAGGGCAAAGAGATGGAGGGGAACACAGGAGGAAAAGGAGGGAGAGTGAGGGGTTAGAAACGGGTAAACAGGACAGTTACAGTATCAGGACTCTCTCTCTCTCTCTCTCTCTCTCTCTCTCTCTGCAGGGTAAGTGACAGTTACAGCGTCAGTATCGAGAGGCTAAAATTACATGCCTGAGCTGAGTACTTTGCCCCCCTGCAATGCTGGTGCCTGTTGCAAAAATGATCTGAAGTGTGAGGTTGTGCATTCACAGTCACATGTTTTAAGTCATATTCACCATATTGTACCAGCATAAAATTAACATCTCTTTAATATCTAACATCTGATTAATCTGTAATTCCCAGATAGTAGATAGTAGACCATTATGGGTCAGTTTTGGCCATGATAAGTTTACTGGTGGGCCAAAACTGGCCCAACTGTAGCAATCATGTTTAAGGTTTGTAATGGTGTTTGATCTCTGGGACACATGTGACCCAAATACAACCTACCATGTCAAATATTTGCACTCCATTTCCATTTTGGGCCAAAGCAGACCCAACTGTAGCCAGCCAACTGTATCAATCCAGAGATGCTGTTTAATTTAGGCTAAATTGAGGCTGTGTTCCATCACTGTCATTTCACTGTAGAATTTCGGCCAGTGAAAGTTTAGGCAAGAACCAGGCCGTTACTCATTTGCTAACCGGGTTATTATTAGATGCCCTATGCCTTCAGTATTTAGAAATATGACCAAAAATTTACAGTGATTCCTTCTTTCAAAACTCTTTCTCAATTATGCTCTCTCATATCCAGTCATCAGTGGCCAATTCTTGTCAGGTCTCTTGGAAGAGTGTCAGGATGGGTCAGATTATCACAGAAGAGGAACCCAGCTCATACAAATTTGAATCATATTGAATTGTAGTATCATATTCTTTTGCATGATCTCACATTGATTAACATTGTTTTGAATCAAACTAGCGAATTGCACTATACTGCAACAGAGGTGAATCAGATGGTATAATATTAGTATCTGCATCTATCTTACCTTTGATTTATTGGTTCATTGGTAATGCATTGAGATGTGATTCATAAACATGCAAAGGTTTATTATCAATTTTACTGCCTGATTTTCTGGGATCCAATCCCATATTCCAGAACACAGATAACTCTTGTATTCATGTTGTATAATTGGTAGATAACAATTGGCCATGCCAAGGAACAAAGTCATCTGAGATGGGGATTGTGGGTCAGGCATTTGACAAATTGCTTCCACATGGAACATAGTTGGGGTGATGCCATGACCAGATTGGCGGTAGCAGAGGAATTTGATTTTTGACACCTCAAGCAGGCATTTCTCAGCATTCACTTTTCAAAAGACACTGCAAACCCTTTGGCAAATGATCACCATGCTGAGCTCTTGTTGCCCCAGGCACCACAAGATACCATCTAAGATAGAGACCTCTGGGATGGCAGTAAACAGGAATGTCATCACCACCCAGAGGAAAGAAAAATCCAAAAGGAAATCTCCTGGTCCTGGAGATCTTCCACCTTGTAGAAATGTCTCCGGAGATGAAGACCTCATCAATCTCATTAAGAGCTCATGTATTTTGCATTCAGAACTTATGCTGTGAATGAACACTACAGTGTTTATCTGGGCCAGAGATCATTTTCGTCTCATAAGGAATTGAATCTCCTTTCAGTCATCAAAGAAATGAAAGAGCAACATTTGGTTAATTAAGTTTTAATCTGAACAACTGGGGGAGGAGCTTAGACCAATTATAATCCTTTTAATTGAAGATCCCTGTGTGGTAGATGAATGTTGCAAATAAATCTTTGCTCTCTGGGGTCATTTTGGAGGTTTAGTTTGCCATGCACATGCAAGAGAAGACAAGGTTTGACATGTTAAAATCTTCCATCTAAATAATCTATCAAGCTCGTATGATTGCATATGATGTTACATTAACAGTGTTGTATCAGATATAGAAGGAAATTGTGCATTGTGGCTTGTCTAATTGTTATGTCAGAAGATGACAGCCAGAAGCAAGCTGGATGGATACAATCAAAAGCATCATTAGGGAGGCATTGAGAAGCCTGAAGACACAAACAGAATTCAGGATGTTCTAGAGAAGCACTATCACTGTCTGGTAACCAGGAATCATATTTAACTTAATAGCTCTTAATAATAAGCTTAATATTTTGTTGTTAAAACATAAAAGGCAGTTGAATAAAGATTCCACACACATGACGAGCACAACGACCACAAATCTGACCTAAAATGTATTCATTATGAGGGCCCATATTTACTCATTTGCACTGATTAAGTCTGTTCACTTTTCATTATTATCATACTTGTAAGTGGGTGATTTTTTGCAGTGATGAAACTCTTTGGAGTCTTTCTCTGACAGTCCAGCAGTGATTACATACAGATTTTGGTCTTTCAGTTGCATATGGGCGGTCAAACAGGAATGATATTAAGAGATGCTTAATTGAAAACATACTCTCTGTCCATCTGCCATAGACATAATCAAGAGACCTCCAAGAGCTGTAGCACAGTGTAATAAAGCTTAAGAAACTAACTGAAAGAATGTGGGGGCTGTAGAGTGGATTAGATTATTCATGCTGGTTAGCTCCAAAAGTCTGAAACCAATTGGAAATCATAGTTTTTTTATTTAAAGGTGCCATAGAACTGTATTGTTGTTTTCTTCTTCAGAACCAAATCTCACATAATCAAACCAAACCATGGAAACAAACCAATAGGAAAATCTTAGACTGCTTAATAACATTAATAACAAAATTCAACTTCCTTTCTTTGACACCTCTCTTCCATACTGTGCACCTCTCTTTGTTTTTCCTCAGCTCTCCTTTCCTTTTGGAGCTTTTATCACTTCCCACCTTTTCCCTGTTGAACACACTATATCCTCCAAAACAAAATACAGTACATTTACTATGACCCTTAAAAGTAATAATGGCAGGCAGACACTTCAGACAGCTAAGCATACACCCACGTGTTCGTTGTTCATTATGGCTTTGTTTCTCACTGTTTCTCTGGCTTTGTTTCTCACTGTTTCTCTGGTTTTGTTTCTCTGGCTTTGTTTCTCGTTGTTTCTCTGGCTTTGTTTCTCGATGTTTCTCTGGCTTTGTTTCTCGTTGTTTCTCTAGCTTTATTTCTCGTTGTTTCTCTGGCTTTGTTTCTCACTGTTTCTCTGGTTTTGTTTCTCGTTGTTTATCTGGCTTTGTTTCTCGTTGTTTCTTTGGCTTTGTTTCTTACTGTTTCTCTGGTTTTGTTTCTCTGGTTTTGTTTCTCGTTGTTTCTCTGGCTTTGTTTCTAATTGTTTCTCTGACTTTGTTTCTAATTGTTTCTCTGGCTTTGTTTCTCGTTGTTTTCTTTGTTTCTCGTTGTTTCTCTGGCTTTGTTCTGCCCCTCTGAACAAAAATCTTCATGCACAAACCTGTAAGAGTGATGTTAAATGTAAAACATTTATCCATTTCATTAGTTTTTTGTATTTATTTTTCATTGTGTTCTGTATGTAAAACGATAGTTATTCTATATAAAATTTATTTTTGTTCATATTTTGGAGTGTCTGGAACAGATTAATTGTATTTACATTATTTCTTATGGGAAATATTGCATCAGTTATCATTCATTTTGGTTATCATCAGACACTTATCCTCGTATCTCCAGTCCAAAACTAAAGAAGCAAAATCTGGACAGCAGACATATCATGATTGTAAGTAAAAAACTGTTTAACTTCTGGGTGAACCCTTCCTTAAAATACTTACCACACTGTCCTCATTTCATTCAGTGGACATCACTTGGAAATGATTTGAGGGAATACCAGACTGTACATCCGTGAATTATTATGATAAGCGGTCGGTATGGAAGTGTTTTATTTGAACAGTAGATACATCTATAAAAGCCCAGCGCAGGATCACTTACACATGTGGGATGTTGTCAGTGTCTGCTCTGATGGGTAACAGTTGGAGCATTTAGAAATGATAAAAGCCATTTATTTTTGCATTAAACACTTTGAAGTTCTTAAGCAATAAGAGCATTATAGTGTAACCATCTACACAACCATTTGAAAGGTCAGTCTAAGAACTGCTGAAATCTCTAAAATTATTTTCATATTCTTCTAATTTTTCTTTCAAAAGATCAGAAATGTAAAAAATATTTACATATTTATTACACTTATCCCAGATTAATCAATCAGTCAACACGTTCTGTCCAAACTTTGCTTCTTTGGCTTAGAACTGGAGTTCTAACAATATCTAGAACTCAGTAGTCCATTTATTATTATTATTATTATTATTGCATTACACTTATATAGTGCCTTTCTAGATACCCAAGGACGCTTTACAGTGACACATACAATTGACAAAAAAAGGACTAAAACATTTATTTTTAACAGAACTTACAATCTTTGATTACTTCTTGGTTTTATGATTGTTTTATATTGATGATTTTTACTTTGTAGCACTTTGAGATTTGTTGCAAATGTAAAGTGCATTATAAATAAAATTTAATTATTATTATTATTACACTCCACTTATACACACTTAACCACACACACCGCAAGAAGCAGTATCCAGTCGCGCACATTGTACTCTCAACCAGAAGCGACCGTCCACCTGGAGGACTGCATAGAGCACTAGGGGGATCACCCAGGACAGAGTGCCAACCATATCTGGGCATACATACATACATACATTCATACACATTCATACACACACCAGGGTAATTTTAGAGTATCCAACTCATCTGACTTCCATGTTTTTGGACTGTGGGAGGAAACCAGAGTCACCGGAGGTATTGGTAGTGTATATATAAATAATTTTGCAGTATACCAGAGTTTGCACAAGTGGCCATTAGCTTCTATTTCCTGTTAGCTACATTAGCCTTGCAGCTTCAGTGTAAAATGTGGACTGAATGAAATTTCAGACAACAAATCCCAGATACCAAAATTATTCTGGCCCACATCTGGCCCTCATCCCCCATTTAATTTGGCCCACTTGCCACATGGATTGATGACACTTGGGAGGACCAATCCCAGTTGCAAAATGTGGGCCACATATACACCAGATTAGGGCCACATATCAGCCAAATGTAGGTAGCACTGTCATATCTCTGCCAGAAGTGGACCACATGTGTTATGGTACATGTGGGCCAAATGTGTATTTTCGATATAAGGGCCAAATTTTGCTCACATTCAATTTGCAAGTGTCAACAGTGGTCCAGCAGTGCCATTTCTAGATTACACTGAGTGTATGGGGGACTATGTATATTTGATTTTGACTGAACTGTCCCTTTAACTGTTTCAGTAGGTTTCTGAGGAACTGTGGCTGCTGCTAATTCACTTTAGATATTCAGCACGCATGGAGATTCCTTGTTTTGGGCATAAATTCTAGTTGTGTGCACTGGTAAAACATTTTCCTCCCACATTCCCAGTACTGCTGTGTTCAGAGCATTCCTGGGATGCTGGGGGCGTGGCCTAAAGCTCATGTAAACATACACAGCAGTTTACAGTCACTGATGCTGCCAGAACAACTATACACCAGCATTTCTCACCTCAATGCCACCACAGCAGTGTGTGTGTGTGTGTGTGTGTGTGTGTGTGTGTGTTGAAAGATATTTTATAAAGCAGTTATACACTGGAAAAGAGAAATACTCTTTCCTGATTGGCTGGAATTTTGCTATTTTTAGATTACTCGTCATGTTTTTGTATATATACGAGTCAACAGTTTGGACACACCTTCTCATTCAATATTTTTATTATTTATTTTTTCCTACATTGTAAATGAACACTGAAGTCATCCAGACTATGAGTGAACACATAATGAATCATGTAGTAAACTTAAAAGTGTTAAACAAACCAAAACATGTTTTAGATTTTACTTCAAAGTACAACTGATGTCTCAAACACATTAAGAGGCAAGAAATGCAAGTCATGAACTCTTGACAAGACACAGCTGTTAACTGAAAGCCATTCCAGGTGACTACCTCATAAAGCTGACTGAGAAAATGCCAGGAAAGCTGCCATCTAAGCAAGAGGTGCCTACTGTGAAGAATGTAAAATATAAACATCTTCTGGTTTGTTTAACACTCGTTTGTTTACTAAATAATTACATATGTGTTTATTCATAGTTTCTTCAAAGGTGTGTCCAAACCTTTAACATAAACACAGGAAAAAGGTCTAAATGTGGCAACCAGTGTGTAAGCAGAATTACAACCTTCAAAGTGTCCCATTATATCAAATGAACTTGTCAAAATATACTCTTAATGGTTCTTTGCCTCATTCAATAATTTTGTATAAAGGAACATCTCGAAGTGTGTTATCACATGATAGGTTGTTAATCTACTAGACCTTTCATTATCTTCCTGTCCAATGGAAACAAGTAGAAAATGATGGTTTTACTAAAATTAGATTGAAAAAAAAACACAATATATTGCCTTGCTGACAGTATCACAATACACTCACTTGTATGTACACTCACTGTCCATTTTATCAGCACCACTGACCATATAGGTTTATTAGCCTATATTAACTGATCAGGACCCCCACAAAGCAGGTATTCTTAATCAGGGGCGTGGCATGAAATTCTGGGCCCTATAGACAAGCAGTGCCCAGGGCTTCTCGCCCCTATTATCAAATATTATTTCCTTTAATATTTAAAGGAAAAGGCGGCACGGTGGCTTAGTGGTTAGCACGTTCGCCTCTCAGCGCTGGGGTCTAGGGTTCAAGTCCCCATCTGAGCGGAGTTTCCATGTTCTCCCCGTGTCTGCGTGGGTTTCCTCCGGGGACCCCGGTTTCCTCCCACAGTCCAAAAACATGGGGATCAGGTGAATTGGGTAATCTAAATTGTCCGTAGGTACGTATGTGTGTGTGTGTGTCTGTGTGTCACCCAGCGATGGATTGGCACCCTGTCCTGGGCTTAGTTGATTAATGTAATGCCCTGCCCTGCGGGTAGGGGACTAACCGCGACCCTGATAAGGAATAAGCGGGTGTGATAATGAATGAATGAATGAATGAATGAATTTAAAGGAAAATAAAATTCCAGATTCCTCAAGGGCCCTCGCCCCACTTGGGGCCCTGGTAACTCAGTCCCACTTTTCCCCCCACTACCACGCCCTTGTTCTTAATACTGCAGTGACACTGATGTGGTGGTGGTGTGTTAGGGTGTGTTGGGTGGATCAGTCACAGCAGAGCTGCTTGAGATTTTAATCACTGTGCTCACTTTCTACTCTATTATACACACCTACCTTGTTGGTCTACATTTAGATGTAAAGTCAGAGACAGCAGTTCATCTGTCGCTGCACAGTTTGTGTTGGTCCTCATTTCCTTCACTGGTGCTCACAGGAAGCTGCCTAATTGATGCTCTGTGATGATCCTGATCATTGAAGGACAGGGTGAAACAATCCTATCAAAGTGAGAAACAGACTACAGTCTGTAATTGTAGAACTACAAAGTGCACCTACAGACCCATTCCAGAAAAATTAGAATATCATGGAAAATTCTAATTGATGAAAATGAAAAGTTGATTAACTTCCAGAATTCCATTCAAAAAAGTTAAACTTTCAAAGATTATACATTCAGGGCCCACAATTTAAACAATTTCAAGTATTTATTTGTTTATTTTCACATAATTTGGCTTCCAGCTCATAAAACCCATGAAAACAGGATTTCAAAAAATTAGAATACTGTGGAGAAATCAGCCCAAATTTTGCAGGGCATGAATGTTTTAAACTGAGTGTGATCATCTACTAAACTCAAAGCACCTGCACAGTTTTCCCCAGTTTTCGTTTCAATAGAAGACTGCAGACATAACAACTGGCCAGAAGACCATCATTGATACCCTCCATAGGATGGGGAAGCCACAAAAGTTCATAGCTAAGGAGGCTGGCTGTTCACAGAGTGCTGTGTCCAAGCATTTCAATGGAAAGTCTAGTGGAAGGACAAAATGTGGCAGGAGAAGATGCACAAGTAAAAGAGATGACAGTGGGTCAAGTCACTTCTGAACCTGAGCCAACATAGGAAGCATCTCAACTGGGCCAAGGAGAAGGGCTGGACCGTTGGTCAGTGGTCCAAGGTCCTCTTTTTCGATGAAAGTAAAGTGTGCCTTTCATTCGGGAATCAAGGTCCAAGGGTTTGGAGGAAGCCAGGTGAGGAACAGAACCCAAACTGCTTGAGGTCCAGTGTGAAATATCCACAGTCAGTCATGATTTGGGGTGTAATGTCTGGTGCAGGTGTTGGTAAACTCTGCTTTCTTAAATCCAAGGTCACCACAACAGTCTACCAGAATGTTTTAGAGGACTTTCTTCTGCTGAGGATCTGTATGGAGATGCAGATTTCATCTTCCAGCAGGACCTGGCCCCTGCCCATGCCACCAGAAGCACCAAAGCCTGGTTTGATGCCCATGCCATCACAGTGCTTGACTGGCCAGCCAACTCACAAGACCTAAACCCCATTGAGAATCTGTGGGGTATTCTCAAGAGGAAAATGAGGGCCACCAGACCCAACAACAAAGAAGAGCTGACAGCAAGAATCAAGGAAATCTGGGCTTCCATAACTCCCAGGCAATGTCACAGGCTGATTGCCTCAATGCCACGTCGCACCCAACCAAGTATTGAAGACTGACATATTGTTTTGAAAGTACCATATTTTGATTGATTTGATGTGATCCTAATTTCTTTTTTTTTCTGCAAAAACTGAGAAGTTTGGGCTGATTTCTCCACAGTATTCTAATTTTTTTAAATCCTGTTTTTGTGGGTTTTATGAGCTGGAAGCCCAATTTATGTGAAAATAAACAAATAAATACTTGAAATTGTTAAAACTGTGGGCCCTGAATCTATAGTCTATGAAAGTTTAACTTTTTGAATGGAATTGTGGAAATTAATAAACTTTTCCATGATATTCTAATTTTTTGGAATGGGTCTGTATATGGTCAGTGCAGCTGATAAAATGGACAATGATTGTAGATACAGATACATTAGTGTATCTAATGAAGTCAGCAGTGAGTGTATATTGAACGGCATCCCTTGTTTCAATGTAAATTACATTTCACCAGTTCTAGTCCTAATTTTTATCATTTGAGGTGTTTTTACAAACAAAACTATAAGATAAAATATATAAATCATGTGATTAGGGTCTGGAACTTTGGCCCAGTAATGTATATTGTAAATATACTCAAACAGTTTCATGTTATAAGTTTTTTTCTGTACTGGGTTCAGTTGTCAGGGTAGTCTGTCTTTTTTATGGCTGCAGACGGACCTGAGCAGTGACACAAATAGACAGAAGCACCCAAAGCAAACAGACATTAATCCAGTAGAATCTCAGTGACGGCACCATGCAGCTTCAGTCCACAGACTGAGCATTGTCTCCATAAACCCTCTCATATGCACACTTTATCAGTCTCCGCTGTGCTGTGCGGAGCAATACCACATGATGAGAATTTAATGAGATGGTCCAAATGGACTACACACTGCGAAGGAGCCTGAGATCAGTACAGCTTATAGTATCAGACTCACACTTGAACATGATTCATATCGATATACAGTAAATATGCTGCTACAACAGCTATGCACTGCTGAAGCATGAACTCCTCTTAATGTGTCCTGTGGTGTCTAGTACCAGTATATTAGCAGTAGATTCTTTAAATTCTGTAAATTATGAAGGTTTTTGTCCAGCATATCCACACACGCTCATGTCAACACCTTCTCCTTCATCTATGCAACACCTTCTCAAACCATTATCCTGCTGAAAGAGGCCATTAGGACATGTTATGGCTCTTACGGGGAGCACTTGGTCTGTAACATTGTTTGATGACAAAGTAACATTCACATGCACACCAGAACCTAAGGTTTTCAAAAGGATGCTGCTCAGTGCATCACACAGTCTCAATTGGCTGGCCTTCTTCCCATAGTGCATCCTGGTGCCACCTGTTCCACAGGTATACTTCACACATGCACCCAGCTATCCGCATGATGTAAATGAATATCTGATTCATCAGAACAGGCCACCTTTTTCCACTGATTTAGGCTCCACATGCCCACAGTACGTGTTTGAACAGGGGTCAGTGCACAGGGGTCATATGCAGCAGTTCTAACACCTTTATATCATAGCCACCAGCAGTAGCAATGAATATGTTCTGTAAAAGTCCAGAATCCAGGAATCTGGAATGCTTACCAACCTCTATGCTGTTTTGTAGTCTAAAAAAACCAGCAAATATATATATATTCTCTCTCTCTCTCTCTCTCATACCTGCCCACATTAGGCTAAAAAGATGGAGCTTTTTGACAAATTCTTGGTGGCACACAGTAAATCTGCCAGTGTTAAATCAACACTATTAGAGTTAAATTAACACTGGGAGTGTTTCATTTTGACACCCTCAGTGTTCATTTAACTCTAATAGTGTTGATTTAACACTAGCAGATTTACTGTGCAAGCAGCGGTGGGTAGGGGTGAGTGTCACTTGATGAATGTGCAGTACATGTGAGTGAGTGAGTACAAACTTTACTTTCACTTTCAAAAACATTCAGAGCTGGGGTTGAAGCATTTGGGGCTCAAACACACCCATAATAAGATGCATATCTTAATATGCATAATGCAGGGACAAGTGATATATGTTACACAGAGTCATTTGTGCATGCTCACTTCTGGTTTGGGTTGCCAGATATTAGGGATGGGTTGATCAGTACTGAAATATCGATACTTCTGATCCTGATATATCTTTTATAAAAAAAGATTCTCACACTAAAATTTTTGTCTAGAGCCCACATGAGCCTCCTCTGCCTGATCAGCATTTCTCAGTTTCTGTATTCTAACATAAACTACAACAACCCTGATCCAAATTTCATTTAAAAATGAAATCACTTTCATGCATTCATACACTGGATTTTGCAACAAAAAACACTCTTCAGTGTGTTTATTTAATTGTGATCCCTGACGCTTAACCTGCTGCTATTGTATTGTAAAGGTTAACTGATCCACTGTGAAACATTGATTGCTCTGTACCACTCATCTGAGTCATTGTTTCCCTCTGGCATCAATGGCCTGTGGGGTACCACTGTTGTATGAGAAGTTCATGTTTGGTACACCTTCACTAGATCATCCCATAAACAACCACAACAACCATCATACATGCTGATGTGCACATTTTCTGGTTCTCATTTTAAAAATACAAAAAAAATCCCAGTTTTAATAGTATTGGTGCTGGAATATTATTTTACTTATAAGTTTAACCCTTAGATGCACAAGTGGGGTCAAAAATGACCTCGAGGGTTGTTATTCTTCAAAATCTCTGAAATTAAAAGTTTTTACACTTCCATATTCCAGGTATTCCTCATAAAACATGTTTGTGACTTGAGGCCATTTGAATTTTTAAAAATGTTTTTATACATTTTAAGAAATTGCAGTTTTTGTGTCACTACCCCAGTTTTTCATAAGCGGGGTCAAAAGTGACCCCAAGCGTTTCCTACAGAATCTCAAGGGTTTGCTTTGGGAACCTTTGATTCTTAAACACTGTGACTGTCGGGATACATTTTCTGACCCACGTAGACATCTGATGCCTGCATTCTCACCACCAGGAGCTCACAGCAGCATACATGTAAGTATTATCTTCATTTATCAACTCCATGCCTTTTCTGTCATAGAGTATCATGTTGGTCAATAAAGTAGACACTAGTTAGCGAACTACAAAATAATGTTAGTAGTAATGTTAGTACTGTGTTAGCTGGCTTACTTAGTTAGCTAACATTACACTAGCTTAGTAAGCTAGCTGATATTACTGCATTTGTTATGTAGAGACTCACTGTATTCATGATTCCTTGTAAGAAAAGTTAACCTGTTAGGTAACCTATTATATCATTATTGATTGGGGTGTGTGTGTGTGCGCGCGTGCGGGTTTTATGCATGTCTGTGGTTTTACTTACATATAAATGCACAGACATTTACTTAGATAGCTACATATTGATTTATTGTTTGGTGTGTCCCATCGGTGGGATTGACTAGGGATCAGGCATCTCAGATGTAGAGGATCCAGAATATTGTCCATCTGGACATGTCAGGTCGTCTGAGACCCAACCTGCTCCTGCCAAACAAGATCAGTCACAGAGGAGTCCTCCGAATCCTCCGAAGAGGAAATGGATATTGTGCCCAACCTAAAGTCGACTGGAAGGTACCCCAAACCCAACAGCCTACATCACTGAAGCAATGGGAAGGTGTGGAGTGACAAAAACTGCAAACCAGCAACAGGAGAGAGGCACAAAGGGCAGACAGAAGAGAAAGAGGTGCCAGATGTGTCCAAGAAACAAAGATCGCAAAGCCACCAATTGTTGGAAATGCAGTATCCCAGTGTGCAATGGTCACAGCCAAAGGCAAATAGTTTGTGACAATTGCACACAGTGAATAAAGAAAATAATTTTGTGTGGGCAAATGTGAGTGGACAGTGTTCTGGTGTTATGTATGTTCATTTTCTTTTTTGTCCTGCAGACACATGGACATACTAACAATAATTTTTGAAGATTTTTAATGTTATTTCTTGTGAAAAAAGTTATAAAAGTTATAAATATGCATGCTAAATGTAAAACCAGTCTTTTGTTGGCCCAAATATAATAAATATAATCACCTTTAACCAAAATTAAAGGCATTTTTAAAAATTCATTGCAAAAACACATTGATTCTAATTTGGGTCTTTTTTGACCCCACTCATGGAAGAGTGTAGGTATTGGTCGGTCATGCATCCAAGGGTTAACTGATTGAGAGGAATATCACCAATACGTACCAGATATCACTACACGTCCCACAAAAAAACTGAAAAACACCTGTTTGAGGCCCGAGTGGTTCAGCAGACTGAAACACTGTCACTATGATCTGAGGAACATGAGTTTGAATCCTGATGCTGCTTCTCTTCTGCAGTTGGGGCACAAAACAGCAAAAATTGGCTGTGCTCTCTCTGGGTGTGTAAGATGGTGCTCTCCCCCCAACACTACTAAGTAATGTCGGCTGGCTCAGGCATCTGCAAGGCCATCCATCAGAACTGGGGATTCTGCTTTTTCCTCTGAGCACATTGGCTGCATGTCAGTGATGTAAGAGCAGAAGTTCAAAAAGAGGTGGAGCTTTATTTCACATGCACCAGAGGAGGCCTCTGTTAGTCTGGACATCCTAGAGTCAGAGACATTAGAAGTAATAGAGAGAGTCAACAAATGGGCGGGTCTATTGGCTACCACAAAGACTGGGGAGAAAATGAAGTAAAAAAACAAACAAACACCTGTTTGATTTGTTTTACTGTGAAATCAAGATTAACAAGATCAATAAAAAATAACAGTGGGAGAAATGGTGAAAAATAGGGAGACTCCCACAAAAATGGGTGTTGGCAGGTATGCCATCTCTCTCTTTCTTTCTTTCTTTCTTTCTTTCTTTCTTTCAGGTACACACACACACACACACACACACACACACACAAATGCCTTGCTGGATGAATCTTTGGCCGTCACACTTACATCTCATAAGTGTAATGAAGACTCCATGACCAAAGAGTTTGACAAGGGTCTGGAAGAGGGTCTGTGTGTGTTTCTGTGATCTGCTGTACTCTATGAATTGACTTTGGCAGTTTTCATTCCAATTTGGCATGTCCGGCCCAACTCAAAGAGAAGTGAATATTAAAGGAATGATTCATCCAGAAACTCCCCACAGATTATCCACTCACCCCAAACGCACCTAAGACACATTAGCTTCATTATTTTGGAGTTGTCAAGATGAAATTTGATAACTAACACTAGAACTCAATAGTCACCTAAAATGAGCTAAACAAAATATTTAAAAACACAATCAAAACTTCTCTTAACTCACTCAAACCTCATCCAGATTTTAATCCTAACCCTAACCCCTGGAGTCTGAGGGTATTTTAGATACTGTGATGTAGTCTGACATGTCTTGACTTTTTTACAAATGACACCCATCTGAATTATTTTTTTTTCAAAGTGTTACACAGACTTTAGTTCAGCACAAATTCAGCAACAACAGTGTCAAAACAGTAAGAGTGTCAAATCTATATTCTGATTAAATCTGCTCTAAACTTAGACTTTCCAAAAACCTGTTTTCAGATGTGCTGATATATTGTGAAAAAACACTCTAAACATTTCTAGTCAAGAATTTTGAGCTCAGAACTGAATAAACAGAGGTGTTGGCTACACACTGGTCATTACAGTTTTTAGAAATTGTGTGTGGTTTTATTCCTAAAGCTTAACTAATGTGAGGTGACACTGTGTTTTCACTCATTCAGTGGTTCCTAGATTTAATATGTATAAAATACATGTGAGGTCAGCTTTGAGAGCTCTTTGTTCAGTTCACATTCCACAGCCGTTATTCCACCAATGGAATATCCAGAATTACCATGTCATTATCATATAAATTACATTGGCATCATTTGATGGGAAAATGTTTGTCTGACTCACTCTTACAAATGTGTCTCTGCTTATTTAAGCTCCTCTCACAAGATTCTAAAAATATATTTAGATTCAAGCTATATATATTTGAAAATTAGACCCTTTTACGGCTTCCGAGGAATGTTTAGTTTTGTTTCTAGGATAAAATCTCAAAGAGTTATAGAAGTGTTTTTGTGGAATGTCTTTAATATGCCGCCAGCAGGAGAGATGACTCCACTTTTATTTTTTTCAATAAACTTCAGAAACTTGACTTGAACACAGTTCATTCATCAAAAAGTCAATTCTCAGCATGAGAAAAGGGGAAGTTCCATTGTCCACTGGAGTTACATTTTTTTAGTCCGATGGAAAATTTCTCAGTCAAGTTGCTGGTAGGGAGGGTCATGAGGAGGTCAGCACAGCTCAGGGAAGCTCAGCAGGGCAGCTGTTGTCTGCACAAGACACAGAGGTCAGAGTTCAGCATAGAACCAACAGGAGTCCACTCAGCATTGAGTGAAGTGTAATATGTATGTTGTGCATCTGAAGTCTTCAGTCAATCCATCAGTTTACTCCCTCTCACTACTCTACCAGGAGCACTATGAGGACACTATTATAAGGAATAGGGCTGTGTATTGGCAAAAACTTTATCCTATCAAATCTGTCAGGATATAACTCAAATGACTACAGTATATCGCAATACTGTAAGCAAGGTGATACATGGCAATTTAAACAGTAAAATAATAATAAAAAAGTATAATTTTAGGTCAGCACTCAGCAGTACATCCTGACACTACTTTTTGGAGTGGAGCAGTCTATTGGCTAAAAACACAACAAAAAATGAACCACTGTCTGCCACCATATAAAATGTACTGTGTTTTTTAAGAATCAGTCTTGTATCACATCCATAATAATGTGATATTTAATTGATATAATAATATTGTGATGCTTGAGTGTATCAATATTTTCTTCATCTTTAATAAACAACATAATATACAGTAATAATCAGTGTTGGGAACGTTACTTTAAAAAAGTAATTAGTTACAGTTACTCACTACTTGTTCAAAAAAGTAACTTAGTTAGTAACTGAATTACTCTATAATAAAAGTAACTCGTTACTCGTTACTCGTTACCAGTTACCAAAGTAACTATTTGCATTACAGTTAAAAAAGTTATTTGTCAAAGAATAAGGATTTTTTGAAAAAGCTTGAAAAAGTTTTCACAGTCAGTTGAAATGAGTAGATCAGAAAGGTGTTTGTACATAACTTTTGATATTTATTGCACATCAACAGACCAGTGCAGGATAAAATCCTTTAAAATACCAAATCTTTGTAAAAAAAAAAAAAAAACAAAAAAAACAAAAGTAAACAGTTACACTACATAAAGTGCATTTACATCTATCAAATTAAATTATCTCAACCTGAGACAACTGGTTTGTTCACAACAGAAGTAAGCTTAACAACAAAACCTCTATAGTCTTATTCTTCAAAAATCAAGCCTTTGCTGCTTGGCGGACTTTGCTCTGAGTCCTTTGCTAGTGGACGGCTTACTATCATCTGTGTGTCGGTGTTTAATTTATTAAATTAGAGTTTCTTACAGTGGATGTCGACAAAGTCTTCGCCCGAGGACATAATGTACACATTACATGCACGTTTTTGCCTTTAACCTCAATGAATTTAAAATAATGTTTATATCGTCACCTTGAAAATGCTAACTTTTCTTCGGCTTGCTCCTGATTCGCCATTTCTGCCTGTACTCCGTTTGTGTCGTGCGTCACTGGTGTGCTTCGGCACATGTGTAAAAACACTGGCTCTGATTGGCTACCATAACGCTGCCTTAGCCAATCGCTTACTCACTTAAGTTAAACAGGTGTTACACCGAGAACTGTGACCTATCGAGATCTGTGACTTCTTCTATCAAGGTATCGAACCAGCAACCTTCCAGTCACAAGACCAGATTCTTAAACATCAGGCCACAGCTGCCCCATGAAAGAGGGGACTGGTGTTTACAACCAGTGGCGGGATTCAAGCTGCCAAGCTCTGGCTTGGCAAGGCAGTAGCTTTACCCACTACATGCACCATATAGAGAAGATACATTGTTTCATACATATTCCAAAATATTCCACTTTATAATAAACATCATTTTAGACACAGCCCAAACCAGTGCACTATATAGTGAATAGGGCATACATTTAGACAAAGCCAGCATGTTTAAGGGCACCTTTGACTCCATCAGAGGATGCTTACATAAGATTGCATTTCTCACCAGAGCGTGAACTGCTCATGTTTTGGTGACCGCTATTATTGCATTTAACTTCTCATGCTGTTCTCTCAGGAAAGGTGTTGGGTTTTCCTGACAGACTCGTTTGTTATTAGTCTCCAAATTCACGGGTGGCAAAGGGTGCCCGCGCTTCTGACCCAGCTAACAATGTTTGGGTTCTGTAGTTAGCGCAGTGGGAGCTGGGACTGAAGCACTGGCCTGAACGGTTTTGCAGCTCCGGGTCTCAAGGCAGGCCTCTCTGTAATGAAGGGCTCATGGGGGGCTTTTAGTGGCCTCCTGAAGGCCTCAGTGGCCTCTGTTAAAGCTATCAGCATGAAAGCTGGCACAGGCCGGTCTGCTAAGTGGACGGCCGTAAATTTGAAATTGACGGAGGAAACACAACTCCTGCCTCCCCAAACACCACACATACACACTCAGACAAACACACAGCATAGCCAACTCATTACTCAACACATTATAACATATTCACATACTGGTCATATATATCTGCACTTCATATCCATCAAATTACAGAACTGTTACTGGAAACGGTTTTGACACACGATTTCTGAAAATAGTTCCAACATTCTTACAACACCACGTACAACCCCAAATAAGAAAACGAGAAAAAAAATTTTTTTCTTACCTTTACTTTGACTTGCAGACAGATTGAACCCAAGATATTTTCTGTTTTGTTTGGCCATCTTCATATCATTTGTCAATATACATCAATTCCTGCATTTTACACATCAAGAAAATAGGGACAGTAAAGCATTTTCCAGTTTGTAATGTTGCCATTCCTTCTTAAAAGACTTAAAAGACATTTTGACACAAGGGATACCAAGCAATTAAGTGTTTCAATTGTTATTTTGTTCCATTTTTCCTGCAAACATGTTTTAAGTTGTGTTGTCATTGTGTTTTTCATGTAAAAGTCTCTCAGAAGTGCAGACAGGTCAGTCCAGTACCCGTACACTCTTCTTCTGCAGCCGGGCCTTTGTAATATGTGCAGCATGTGGTTTTGCATTGTCTTGTTGAAAAATGCATGAATGTTCCTTGAAAAGATGTTGTCTTAGAGCATGTGTTGCTTTAAATTTGCTTTGAATGTAAATGACTTGCCAAATGACATGACACAACCTCATACCATGATCGTGGCTTTTGGACTTGTTGCTGATAACAGTCTGGATGGTTCTTTTAGTGTTTAGTCATCCATTTCTTTAAAAAAAAAAGATCTGGAATGTTGGTTTGTCTGGCCACAATACTCATATTCACTGCATGATGGTCCATCCCAGATATTTCAGAGTCCAGAGAAGTCTCCACTATTTCTGGACATGGTTAATATAAGACTTCATTTTGCATAGTTTTAAGTGACATTAGTGAATGTAATGTGTCAATATTGCAATGCTTGTCAAAGGTTTCTCAAAGTAATCTCTTTTCATTGTGGTTTTATCAGCTATTGATGGATGACAGTTTTTGATGCAGTGCTGTCTGAGGAATCTGAGATCACAGTTGTATAGCTTAATGTTGTGCCCTTGTATTTTATGCACTGAAATTCCTCCAGATTCCTTGAATCGTTAATTATATGCACAGCAGATGGAGAAATATGCAAATCTCTTCAAAATTTGAGGACAAACATTTCAATAATGTTCTCATTCATTTGTTGACAAATTGAAGATCCTCTGCTCATCTTTGCTCCTCAAAGCCTTTGCCAATGTCTTAGAATGTGTTGCAGGCCTGAAATGTAGGAATGTTATATTAAAAAATTAAATAAAGTTGACCAGACAAAACATGAAATATCTAATGTCTGAAATAAAAGTAAAAGGAAATGTAAAAGTAATAGTTTTTTTTAATTTTCCATATTGTCCTAACTTTCCTAACATTGTCCCAAACCTCAATGATTCAAACACAGCATTCAAACAATTTAACAGCAACTGATGTAAGCTTAGGTGCCTACATCATAAACTACCAAGAGACGATGTCTAGAAAAAGCAGAAACTGCTCTAAAATGCAGAATATATGTATATATCTGTATTGATAAACATGCTAATACAAGTGTTACAGAATGAATGTGTGTGCAGGTTAAAACTGGTATTTGGTGCGGTATGTATGAATGCAGTAAAACAAAACCCTATCCAGATATCCTTACTGACCTCTGTGCTCCTGTTCCACTTCAGAGCTCATAGGTATGTGAAAGCTAACACACTTTCTCCACTGACCGTCCAGCCAGTGTGACCACAGGTAAGAGGAGATACATGAGGAATCTATACAACCAATTGAACTTCATAAACTGCTCCAGTCACATTTTAAATGTCACTGCATAGGGTGGCACAGCATAGGGTGGCACAGTATTAACAAAATACTGGTTTAGTAATTTTATTAAATGCTAAAAATGGTACTTGCTGTATGTAATCTATAAGTTAAATATTTCCCATTTCATGACAATAACACCTTTGCAGCTGTTAAGCATGGTGGTGGATTGAACGTGATTTGGGCTTGTGTTGTAGCCAGTGGCAAGGGGAACATTTCACTCACATGAAATTCAGGAAAATGTCCAATTATATGTGATGATATATTAGCACAAGCTGTAAGATGTTCACCTGTCAGCAATGAGTTTGAATCCAGTGGTCAGCCCTTGAACACGTTTCCACCTTTTCTGTGGGGCATCTGTGATCTGGTGGTTAGAGACCTGGTGGCTGGATATATCCCTTGGCAGGGCATAACTGCAGTGTCCTTGAGCAAAGCACTTTTCCCCAAACTGCTCCCTGGGTGCTGTGGACAGAGCCAACAGAAATTGGTACCAATATTTAGTATTTTTCTTATTAGCTGAATTGCTAATGCAAACACAATTTTAAAAACAACACTTCTTTAATCTGGCCCAATGTCCCACTCACACCATTTTATTGGTAGAAATGTAGACCATACAATCCAAACAATAATGATATAACATCATTATTATATGATATCATCAAAAGTTCATTTATTTCAGTAATACAATTCAAAAAGTGAAACTATACATATTATATAAATAA
>BRDA01045885.1:0-13059 GCA_036984385.1 Crenuchus spilurus
TGTGATTTGTGTTCTATTCTGAATAAAATATTAGATGTTGGCACCTCCACATCATGGCATTCAGTTTTTATTCACAATTTGTTTAGTGTCCCAACGTTTTTGAAATCTGGTTTGTATGTATGTGCTAAACATAATATTATAACATGTATATGATATATTAATAACATGTAATATTTAAATTACATTAGGAGAAATGAGTTTCCTGGTTCATTCTTTATCTCTTCTGCTGACCTGCTGACACAAAACACGTGCATAGCAACAGAAATTTAGCCAATAAGAGTCCTCAAATCTGTAGCCAATCACTGACCTGCTGACACAAGATACGTGCATAGCAACAGAAATTTAGCCAATCAGCATCCTTGAATGTGCCTAAAGGGCTTCATTTATCGTTCCAGCAGAATCAATCAGTAGTTGTAGGATCTTCTGACATTATTGACATTCAATGCACAACTCTAGAAATGTTGAATATTTAGTCTTAATAGTGTTTTTGCTCATTTTATTGTATATGTTTCTGAACCAGACTCAGTTGCTAGTCTCAGTAAACACTATTAATCACTAGAATTGGAGATATTAGCCAATAAGTAATCTTAATAAACACTTGTAATTACTAGAGCCAGACTCAATTGCTAATCTAATGCTATATACTGTACTTTCTATTTTTGCACATTTGCATGCAACTAATAACAATTTTTGTTAACTATTGGTCTGCTGAAAATGCCAATTAAATAGTTAGACTTTTTCACAGAGTAATGCTATCCTACAGTTTGTGTTTAATTATATTAGGGTGGTTGTGGAAACTGACTTTATATGGCTCAAACAGCCCGACCTAGAATATTTCTCACTAGCCACCAATGCTACAACCTTAAAAAAACTGACCAGTCTGTCAACACTGTGTTGGTGTAAAATATTGGTCCTGGTCCTCTATGGACAATGGCATTACAGTAATTATCAGGACACAGTAATGTGCTTATAAAGAGGATACTATGTCCTTGGGTCCACCTTAAAAAAAAAGGTCAGGTCACTTTAATGTTCTTGAAAAATGCCCACAGCTGACCATCTCGCACAGAACAGGAAGTATCAATATCTCCCAGCAAGTGGCACTCTGTCTGTTTATCTGACTGTCTGCCTGTCACCTTCACATCTCCGCTGCTCCCTCCTGTCATCGGCCTGTCTCCCTGGGTCATTCTCACTGTCCGTTTGTCTGCCTGTCTCACTGTCCCCTCGCTCACATACCCAATCGAGTGGTTAACTCAGAATCTGTTTCTCCTGGACTGTTAAAACCACTGAGCTTTAACAGATGAGCTGAGCTGGAGGACGAGGAGTTTGGCGAGCCTGTCTGAGAATGTGACAAGACAGTCACATCTGAAACATCCAGCGGAGGTAGTGATCCAGACACATGTCCAAACAGGTGACAACAGCTAGCCTTGTATTTAGGATGTAGGTATGAGCAGCACACTCTTTCCTACATTACTTCTCATAAGCAGCACAGCTAGGCAAGGCGGACGTGTAAATATGACACATTTATTTTAGAAATTGTGAAATTGCTAGTAGCACACTGCAGCACAGACACTGCTACTCAAACATTTGGGATCATATGCCATATGACTACATTCTGTTATCTTATATGCAATTAAAACATAGAAATTACTTCAAGTGGTTTAGGAACATCACCAGTGTTTCCCCTACATTTAATACATTATTATTATATTTAAACAGGCTAGGTGTACCGTCCGCCTCAAAACATCAAACCTCAATAAACACTATTAATCACTAGAAGATATTAAGTATTAAATAATCTTAATAAACACTATTAATCACTAATATGAGATATTAGTTAACAAGTAATCTTAATAAACAATATTAATCACTAGAACAGGAGATATTAGTTAATACGTAATATTAATAAACACTATTAATCACTAGAATAGGAGATATTAGTTAATAAGTAATCTTTAATAAACACTATTAATCACTAGAATAGGAGATATTAGTGAATAAGTAATATTAATAAACACTTTTAATCACTAGAATAGGAGATATTAGTAAATAAGTAATATTAATAAGCATTATTAATCATTAGAATAGGAGATATTAGTTGATAAGTAATCTTTAATAAACACTATTAATCACTAGAATAGGAGATATTAGTGAATAAGTAATATTAATAAAAACAATTAATCATTAGAATAGGAGATATTAGTTGATAAGTAATCTTAATAAACACTATTAATCATTAGAATAGGAGATATTAGTTGATAAGTAATCTTAATAAACACTATTAATCACTAGAATAGGAGATATTAGTTAATAAGTAATCTTTAATAAACACTATTAATCACTAGAATAGGAGATATTAGTGAATAAGTAATATTAATAAACACTATTAATCATTAGAATAGGAGATATTAGTTGATAAGTAATCTTAATAAACACTATTAATCACTAGAATAGGAGATATTAGTGAATAAGTAATATTAATAAACAGTATTAATCATTAGGAGATATTGGTCCATAAATAAACATTATCCTATTATTAATTATTAATAAACATTAATCAGAAGAACAGCAGATATGTACAAGCATTTTTAATTAATGTATGTGTTTGAAAAAGAAAAAGTTAATCTTGTTCAGTATTTGAGAAAGAAGTGCTGTAGCAAAACCAAATATCCATCACATCCCTACATCCCATGATGCCTTGTGTGAAATATGTGCTAATCTTCTGTTGCAGAGTAAACAGCTGTACTAAAGCCTATAGACTCACTGTCAACAACTTGTGGGAGACACCAAACCTCAGCTAGAAAGCATTGACACTGTCCTACCTCACCCTTCTACCACAGAAGACTGAGTGTCAGGAGCAACTGCATTTGTAGATTTTATCAGAAAGTAAAAACAGACTGAAACATGAAAAAACCTATGTTGCCATGAAAAATGTCCAATGTATGACCAGAATCTTCTGAGCAATGTTTTGAGCAATGTTTGCCAATGAATACTAAATCTCTCTCTCTCTCTCTCTCTCTCTCTCTCTCTCTCTCTCTCTCTCTCTCTCTCTCTCTCTCTCTCTCTCTCTCTCTCTCTCTCTCTCTCATACAATTCAAAGCAAGTCTGTATCAGAAGGCAGGAGGGAGACTCTCGGCCATGTCAGAGTATAGGCCAGCAGGAGTGTTTGGAGTGGAGCTCTGGGTGTGTAAAAGCACACTGCAGAGGCCTCGTCCCGCTCTGTGGGGGGCTCAGGCTCATGCAGTAGGGTGGAGGGGAGGTAGGTGGGGGGCACCAGGAACTGATCAAACGCAGGCTCTCCAGGGGGAACGGATAATGCTTTCAGAGCAAAACACAAACACGCTGCCATGACACCCCCGTCCCTCTGAACAGCCCTCAGAGGGCCAGCGACAGCCAGCATAAAACAGGACACGCTTAACACACAGGGTTCCTTACAAAATCAACACAACAGCGTTTAAACAGGTTGAATCTACACCAGCGCTGCAGATCTGATCTGCCCTAATGCACTCCAGAGGTGGGCGAGGACGAAGCTACACCTTTTTATCCTTTAAACTGCTGAATGATTATGTTTGGAGATCTGTCGCCTGTGACAGGCCAGCAGCCTGGACGCAGCATTAGCAAATCGCGTCAACATTAAGGGCATGTAAATGTGTCAGGGTTACCACTGACTTCAGAACCCATCAGCTCCGCATTTCATTGATCAATTAATGGCCGTTTACTGAAGGATTGAAAATGAATGGAAGATCTCTCCAGTCAGCACGTCCTCATAAACCAACATTATGGTGCTCCATTATGCATTTTATGAGAATCAGAAAGACAGATTCTGGTCCCCCTGGCTTGCCTCAGAGGTGCCAAAACCTGGAGTCCTCGCTGCAGGGCCAAGCAGGGATGAAATCCAACTAAGGGCAGCATCCCGTAACCCTCAGGCAGCTGTTGCATCACCCAGTTTGTTACAGGGCCTGATATATTCTTTGACAATCTCAAGACTGCGACATGCTGCCAGCTGTGGAGCCAGATTGCTCTTTTTGCCAACTAGTCTGTAACAAATACCTCAAATCAGAGACAGGCATGTGACGCAAATAGATGGAGGGGAAAAAAGGGATGAGGGTGAGAGAGAGAGAGAGAGAGAGAGAGAGAGAGAGAGCAAGATAAATTTTCTAGGTGGACTGTAATAAGCCGACGGCTAATAGCTGGTATCAATGATGACTTCTGAAGCTGGAGACGTGAGAAGCTAAGCTGAGCTGACAGGGCTTCATGAGCATCGCTGAGCGATGGGCATGCGACCTCTCGGCATGCCTGAGGCCAGCCAGCGCCACCAAACTCTTTCCCTCTACCACAGGGGCGGCCCCCCTGGAGCCCATTCAGGGCTTATCACTGCTCAGAACCAGCATCCGCTTCTGCCTGTATGGGGCTGTGTTTTATATTTTTCAGCTTCCAGCTTAACTACACTGATGAAGCACTGTGTGCTTTCTGTACCAAAAGCAGTCATAATTCTTTTTTACGTGACTACTTTCCAACCTTTCCTTATGTTTTAGAACAAAATCGGCTATTCAAGACATCACGGCATAAAAACAAAGTCACATTGAGCATTACCATCTACTTCCATTTAAAGTGTTGTCTTGAAACGCTATGTTACACTTTTTATGTTGATAAAACAAAGATATAATTAATTTTTTTTTTAAACATCCACAAAAGTGGTGAGGTCGAAGTGGCAAGGGAGTCACAAAATGCCCCCAAGCAGACAAAAAAGGAACCATGCACCTCTTTTTGTTGTAAACATTTGTATACACTGATCATCCACAACATTAAAACCACTCAAATATGTAAACATTGATTATTGTAATAATGGCACATGTGAAGGTCCAGGATACTGCAGGTGTTAAGAGCACAATTGATTCTCATGGATGAGAGAAATGCTGGAGAAGCATATGCAAGGGTGCAGACTTGAATCACTAGACTGGCAAAGAGGCAAAGCTTGTAGGCTGTTCCTGGTCACGAAGTGTTCAGTACGTACCACTAGTGGAAATTCTCTAGACTTCTATCATCTGTGAGATGTTCTGGAACAAGTCCAATCCATGTTGACTCCACCTCACAAATAACAGAACTTATAGGATCTGCTGCTATTATATTAATGCTAGATACCACAGGGCACCTTCAGTGATCTCGTAGGGTTTATAACTTAATTGGTTGGAGCTGAATCGGTGGTACAGGCAACATATTAATCATATTAACACACTGGTTTTAAAATTACGGCTGATTGGTGTACAGTTTCATTGTATCTCTATTTTTATGTGTTAAAATTTACAACCCGTGTTGATATTTTGAGTCTTTAAAATGCTGCATTAAGAATGTTAGTCAGGAGATGTTGAGATATCAAACATTAGCATAGTGAACATTTTTAAATGTCCCCTTTATATTCTACCCCTTTTCCACAAGTTAACAAGTTTTGTGAGGGTTTAAATGAAATGTCTGTCTCATTTTTGGTCAATTGACAAGACTGTTTGAAAATATATTTTCACTCACCGAAGATGAAAATGTTTTTGCCAACATTAGTTGGATGTTCCCATCAAAAATAATAATCTACTCTCCTGTATTCTGCTGCTTTACAGTTTTGTATGTTTTCGCTGAATCTCTGTCAACATATAAAATGGTTTCAAACTCCTGGGTGAAGTTTCATCAGTGGGGGCGTGGCCAATTAAGGGGAGCAGTTGCACAATAAAGGAAGTCCAATTCTGAACTTGTTAAATTTCCTGTTTTCAGAAACAGACAGCCCACAAAAAAGCTGTGTTGTAATTTCAACCCAGGACCAGGTTTGGGGAGTAAACTGAACATTCTGAATCTCTACAAAAGTTCTGCTTTTGCTATGTTCCTCCAGTGTGCTGTGTGAAGGCAACACACTGTCTGTAAACATGGACAACATACAAATTAGGCATTGCTTTTCTGTCAGCAGAAGGCAAACTTTCTGTCTCTAACACTATCTCATAAATGGATCTATGTAAATTTTTGTTGATGCCAGGAGTTATTCAGAGAGCATGATTAAATTCCACATTTTGTTTTGCTACTTGTGTTTGTCGGGATTGGATATTGAGGGCAGTATTTGTTTTTCTTTACCATGTAATGGAACTGTAAAGGCATAGCATGAATTTGTTGCTTATTTCAGCCTCTCTATCAGTGTGGCAGCCAGTATATAACTTAATAATTCTGTTTCATGCTCATGCACTGAGTGACATTGCAGCGTCTGTGACATTTTTTTTTCTCAGCTAAAGTTATTATCATTGCCTTTGTCTCACGTCAGTAGTGCTCTGTGGGGGGGTTGAGGGATGCTACATCCCAGGTGGCACCTGACACACGACGGATGACTGCTATATTCAGTGCACTCAGGCTTAAGGCCAAAGCACCACTCATTTTGAGCATGCATTCGAGAATTCAACCAAATTCAGCCCCTGAGAGTGTTGATTCTTTTACCATTTAGGGATGCTTGTACTGGAGCCACAGACCTGACAAATTCACATGTCTAGCATTTTCATACTGGAAGGGATTTGTAATGGTGGTATCATTTAATAGTGTCTGAAGAAGAAGAAGAAGCACTTTTATTAATCCCCTTAGTGAAATTCTGCTCTGCATTTTATCAATCCGTGCAGTGAATACACACACTAGACATACACTAGTGAGCACAGTACACGCACTATGAGACACTGATATCCAGAGCAGTGGTCAGTCACCTGGTGCACTGCCTGGGGAACAGTTGGGAGTTAGGTGTCTTGTATCAAATGCACTTCAAGGGCACATCACCTGTGAATGTATTTTTCCTGCTGTTACAGGGGAAGGAACCAGTGACCTTTTGGTCAAAAATCCTATTTCTCTAACCTTAGGCCACAGCTGACCCAATAGGGCTAGAGGACACAAACTGCATCAACAGATGAGCTAAACTCCTACAACAGCAAGAGTTCATAATGTTGTGTGATAACACTGTAATACAATTTTAAGAACTTGTGAACTTTAAGAACCTTAGAACTTCAAGAACTTTTACATAAATAAAAATAATCCATGGTCAACACTTAATCATAATGTGTGGTTATGACTTAATAACCAATAGTAATTTGTGGGAACAAAATTCTAAAGCATTGCCACAACTTAATATGATGTATGAATGAGATCCTAATGTGTTGCCACAAGTAAATAAGGTGTGGGAACAAGATCTTAATGCATGGCCACGACTTAATAAGGTGTGGGAATGAGATCCTAATGTGTGGCCACAACTTAATAAGGTGAGAGAATGAGATTCTAAAGCATATCCACAACTTAATAAGGTGTGTGAACATGATGCTAATACAATGCAATAACTTAATAAGGTGTGGGAGCACCTTGTGAATGAGATCCTATTGCATGGCCACAACTTAATAATGTCTGAGAACAAGATTATAATGCATGACCATGTCTTAATAAATTACGTGGTTGTTAAGCTGTGGTCCCAACTGTTTAAAATGTGGGTACAAAATCGTATTTACCTTGTCTTGGCCATGAAGTTCGATCTTGTTCCCATGCATTAAGAAGTCTAAGCAAAGATTTTTTTTTACTTACTTTATTGCACATCAGTAACCAGTAAACTGTATGATAGGCTTTAGCACACATGAAACTCTTGATTACGGCAACAGCTAATGAAGGCCTTTTAACATTTCTCACCTAGAACAGACCTGAGTGCTGATTTAGAACATGAAGGCTTTTTTTCTGCTTTCCTGTTTAAATGAAGTACATGGACACAAAGCATCGATAAACCAATGCAGGAAAGACTGATATACATTGATGTCCTGTTACACGTCTATTGTGGACGTGCAAAGTCAGCATTTGCTCAATGTGATGCATTGTTCTCAGTTAATTGTAACAGGGTTCTCCGCCGGAGAGTGCCAGGGGAGATGTTTTTTTTCTCTAATTTAGTGTAGTGTCGTGCTGTATATCATTTCACAACTGTTTCCCTTTCTTCCTGCTGCCCAGTCCTGCACAGAATAATCCTACAATCTCCTTCACTTTGGCAGAGAACATACAATATCAATCTCAAAACCATGCATAAGTAAATCAAACACAATTTTTCTCACACTACACTGAGATTAGATTCCCAGGCAAATACAGCCACATAATCACAAAAACCCAAGCATCAATATTAATCACAGTCTGATGTTGTGCGATAGACTGTACCCTTAGGCTCTCACTAGAGGACAAACGACAACAATTGTTGAATTTTCACAACTGCCTGACCCAGCTTTGAACCAGAAGCAACTGCACTCTTTCAGCTTGATGACTAATATCTGACAATATCTGGAGAAGCTATGACTCTAAAGTGGGCAATGATTTAACAAAAATCATGCCTTTATTCTTCATAATGCTCTCACTGTTGGATGGTAAGTTCTGTCCAAAATGGAAATTTACAGTCCAAAAAGCAATCTTAACTTTTAGTGGAAGGAGTCACCAATCATAACAAATCTGTCTTGAAACTTGAAAAGTTCTGTCTTGAAACTTTGATGTTTTTGTTTGATGTTGATTTAAAAAAAGGGGATATGATCTTTTTTTTTTTTTTTTGCCAAATTTCTCTTTTTCCTAATGTGGTACTCACCAATTAACCCAACCCATTAGTGGCTCTCCCCATCACTTTGCATTGTCCCTGACTCTGGAAGGGTGAAGACATGAACACGCCTTCTCCGTTGCATGTGATACAGCCACTGCGTCTTTTCAAACTACTTCTGATACACCGTCACTGGGGAACCAACGCACTCGGAGGAAAGTGCAGGGTCTCTAGTTTCGAATGGACCAATCAGTAAACGCCTGAGCCAGTGGACATTGCAATGTGTGAATGATAGGGAGAGTGAAAGCACCATCTACACACCCAGAGAGAGCACTGCCAATTTTGCACTCTTGGGCCCCGGCTGTTGATGGCAAACAGCATGACAGGGATTTGAACTCGCAATCCTCTGGTCGTAGTGTCAGTGTATTAGCCCGCCGAGTCACTCGGGGCCCAATCATTTAAATTTGACATAAAAATTGTAAGCTCTCCAGACAAAACTTTAGTCACCTTGTTTTTAGGTGGTATTACTGTATATATACATGAATAATCTGAACACTTAAAAAAAAAAATGGTGCATAAAAACTGGGTTTCTTCACTGTTCTTCAACTCTCACACCCTGCTACTGAAGACCCTCCCCCTGTAGATCATGTGGCTTGTGTCTCAGCCGTGAGTTCATTTTGTTAAGCTGCGATGAGTTTAAGTTCCTGATCATAAACCACTAAAGAAAAGCTTTGTATTACAGAAAAACCCAAAACAACTGGAAATGGCACAGCCAGGAGGAAATTTGTTGTCAGTAAAAGCTGAATGACTCTTCCATCAGAGAAGACGATGACGAAAGTGGTGATAAGTAGAAGTAAAGAGCATGTAATTGTTTATTATTGCAGAGTTCCAGCATGTTACTACAGCTGTGAGAACATTATGATCCTCTTTTTTCATGTAATTTTATACGTTTTATTTAATATTCATTTTATATAAACTTAACACTTACTGAAGCAAAAGTCTTTTTTTCCAGATTTTTCCCTTCTAAAGTTAGAGTGTGCAGATTATTCAAGGGAGCAGATTACTTGCATATTTACGGCACCTTAAATTTATGCAGATGGCACTGCATGATAATGATTGGCCTATAAATACCTGCAGGATGTGCAATTTATAGATTGAGAAGAGGTGGTACAGTGCAGTGAATGTCTCATGTGAAGTGTGGAAAACTGGTTGATCCTGGTCCTAAAACCCTGAGTTTAGCTCCAACAATAACACACCTGGTCCAGGTAAGGAAGACCTTCAGGTCCAACTGTGAACTCTGACTAAACTCATGGTGTATAGTGTAGTGGATAACAATGCTGCCTCCCATGTAACAGACTGGGGATTCAATCCCTAGCCTGGACAAGCACACCACACTATGCCAATAAAAGTCCTTTGCCAAAACTCCTAGCAGTATATTCACCTACAGATGTAGCATGACAGCAATTGTAAGTCATTTTGGGCAAATGCCATTAATGTAATCACACTGAGCTGGAATGAGTTGAAAAAAATATATAATTCTTACATCTTCCCAGCCACTCCCTGGGGTGTAGGAGATGACATCCAGAAAGGGGTTGGCCAGATAGCCGTCGTTATTGAACGAGTAGTCCCTCCCCCCCAAGGTGATGTTACTGAAGTATCTACAGAAAAGAGAAGAAGAGAAAAGAAATGAGGAAGGTGGAGGTGGTTTGATATGAAGGCAGTGTCACTGAAAAGTTACTTTTCCTCAAATAGCCTCTATTTCATCTTTTCATATCAAATCCAATGAGTTGGCGCTCCAATCTGAGCCTAAGCTTCAGTTTTCCTGGCTGCTCTAGAGATGCATCTAGCCAGATGGAGCTTTTTCGAAAGCTCTAGACTGCACAACTGCCCTTTGCTGTTATCTGGATTTCCAAAATCCTCTTTACGCATCACTGACTCATTAGAGTATGGAGGAAAGGAAGTGAACTGGAGACACCTTTTCTTGTCTTAACCTTTATTTAAACTGCTTTTCCCATCTCAGTTCTCATCAGTGAAAGCTTCGTGTTGCTCTTTCATTCATTTCCACCTCTGTGACCTGTTTAGACCTGTCGGCTTGGGCTGAGAGAGGAGAGGACATACAAGGCCTGGGGTGTTAGCTGCGTTCACTCTAATTACTGGATATGCCATACAGGGTAAACTCATTTATTATAAATGCAACAAAATGTATAAAAGCGAATGCTAAAGCGTAACCTCAAGCTAAACAAGATGATCTTTGAACACAGCGCCTGGAGTTAGCACGGGCAAAGGAAGCGAATTGCCCGGTAGGCGAAAGTTCACCCACTTAACGTGGTCTCTTACAGTTAAGATCTTGATCCCCTGAAATTGTGAGCATATCATTTACAGCTTCAACCTTAAAACAATGGCTCTCTCAAAAATCTAATTTACATGACTTTCTTCTCAATTCAAATTTACTCAATCAACCAGAATATGTCTGGTGTTAGAACAGGTTACTAGAACTCAATAGTCACCCAAATCATGTGGTACTTTATCATGTTTAGGCCATAATGTGAGCTTTACAAATGAATAAAACCACTTCAAACTGCAGCAAATTCATCTGGCTCAGAGCTAATCCACCTCAACTAGTCTGTGAGACCTTCATTTGGATCAGGATAAGATTTGAACCAATTAAGAGAAGGTGAGCTATTTAAGTGACTACTGACTTCTAGTATTTGTTAGCAGTGGTAGCAAAACAAAAGAAGTCAAATTGGGCTTTCGGTTGATTGGCTACATTTGTAAGTTGAAAATATGATCCTGAAGCATTCCTTTAAGTTGTATTAAGCAGTAAGACTATGAGGTATTCTGCAGTAATCACTGTGAAACTTCTTTGTTGATGGGATAAGATGGGAAAGTGTGGACCACATACAGATTTGTAGAGATTAAGGGGTTAAAAGGGATAATTCAGCCAAAAATGCCAGCCTGGCCAACAGTGAATGGAAGCTTTCAGGGCATGAATCCCAGTAGTTAGCAGAGCTTTTGTGCCTTGCCAGCTTCCATTCATTGTTAAGCACATTAGCATTCTTGGCTGAACTATCTCTTTAAGAGATACACCTTCTTGCTCTAAGCACAGCTTTTCAGTTATCAGTGCTTGGGGAAGAGCCAGTACAGGCACCAGTACTCTCCTCTGCAGTGTTTCCCAGCACTCTTTAAAGGATTTTTTGGGATTTACAAGGTGAAACTTTCAGGCAACTTCAGTTGCTTGAAACTGATATGAAACTAAATTTTGACCTTCCACAATTCAGATTTTGCACTACTATACACTCACTGACCACTTCATTAGGAATCAGACTTTGTATCTACATTCATTGTCCATTTCTTTGGCTACAGTGACCATACAGGTGCACTTTGAAGTTCTACAATTACAGACTGTAGTCCATCTGTATTTCTGTATAGTTTGCTAGGCTCCTTTCATCATGTCACCCTGCGATTCAATGAAAGCTTTAGGATTAGCCAATAATTTGTAGGTAAAATTTGAGTCAGGTGTTGTTAATCAATTGGAATGACAATTAGGTGTGAGTGGGTGCCCTGTTTTATTTAATGAACAGGAATCTAGCAAAGTCTGATCTTCACAATACATGTTTATGGAAGTGTATCTTGGCATGAATTAAGGAGATTTGTGAGGGTATCAGAAGAAACATTGTTGATGCTCATCAGGCTGGAAAAGGTTACAAAAGCATCTTTAGAAATTGTTGTCAGTCAGACTGTGTAAAAATGGAGGACATTTAAGACCATTATTACCCTCCCCAGGAGTGGTCAACCACCAAAGATCTAAGAGCAAGTCTCTTGTTGCTTTCAAAAAATAACATTGCTGATTATCTGAGGTTTGCTAAAGATCACATGGACACGCCTGAAGGCAATGGAACAATGTTCTGTGGACATACAAGACCACCACAATCTTTTTGGTTTAAATAAGAATCATTATGTTTGGAAAAAAGAAGACACTGCACTCCAGCATTAATACTTCATCCCAACTGTGAAACATGGTGGTGGTAGTATCATTCTTTGGGCCTGTTTAGCTGCATCTGAGCCAGGACGACTTGCCATTATTGATGGAACAATGAATTCTGAATTATATCAGCAAATTCTAAAGGAAAATGTCAGGACATCTGTCCATGAAGTGAATCTCAAGAGAACAAAGACAAGACATGAAGCAAGACAATGACTCTAAGCATGTTCTAAGTTGTTCTCCTAAAGAATGTTTGAAGAAGAATAAAGTTTTGGGGTGGCGAGGCCTGACCTTAATCCAACAGAAATGTTGTGGAAGGACCTGAAACAAGCACTATATGGATTCCTCAAAGCTGATGTGAAGGACTGATTAACAATTACTGGTAAAGTTTTTTTTTGCAGTTGTGCAATTATTGCTGCAACATTCACATACAAACCAGATTCCAAAAAAGTTGGGACGCTATACAAATTGTGAATAAAAATTGAATGCAATGATGTGGAGATGGCAAATGTCAATATTTTAT
>BRDA01045898.1:0-11416 GCA_036984385.1 Crenuchus spilurus
GATTGATGGCACTTGGGCTGACCGCTCCCAGTTGCAAGATGTGGGTCACATATATGCCATATTAGGGCCACATATCAGCCAAATATAGGTACAAGTACCATATCTCTGCCAGATGTGAACCACATCTGTTTTAGAACATGTGGGCCAAATAGGTATTTTAATATGTGGGCCACTGATGGCTCATATGCAGGTAGCACTGTCATATCTGCCAGAAGTGGACCACATCTGTTATGGAACATGTGGGCCAAATGTGTATTTTTAATATAAGGGCTACATTTGACTCACATGGAGTTTGCCATGCTGACAGTGGCCAGTAGTGCCTTTTCTCAGCCAGAAGTGGCCCACATCCTTATGTTATCTGGGTTTTTATTATTTTATAAATAAATATGAAATGAAAGAATGTCACTCGGTAATAACAATAAATTTAGATCTAAAACAATCAGTTAATTAATATTTTAGAGGCACATTACCTAGAAGCAACATTGTGCAACAAACACCATTTTAAAGGGCAGGTCATAATTGTAATATTGATGTAATGTGTTCACACATAACATTATTGATGATTCATTTAGATCTCAGTGGCAAAATACTGAAAAAGCCATTATTACATGTTGCTTTGAGGCAAAAAATCTGAATCAGAAATCAGATATTGAAAATATTTTAATTGCAAAAAAACATCATGAGATACAAAATACCACACTTGCCATTTGTCCAAGAAAAGATTTTGAAAAAAAATCTGGAAAAGTTAGTTGTACACACAAATGGCAAGTTAATTCAAAGTAGCACAATGCAATAAAGGGTTAAGAGCAATTTTGTTGATCTATTTTCCACATATAGTAGCTTGATAATGATCATAGTCAACAAAAAAGCCACCCTTAAAAGACAAATTAAGGGAAAACAAACAGTACATCTTATAAAATGGACATGCTAAAAGTCTGTTTCATTTAGCAGTTCCCTCATGGGTGATTCCTTATTCTCTCATATTAGTGGGAAGTGGCAGTGATTTGCATTTGGGTAGCATCTGCTGGCTAATCTTCTTGTGCCTGGCTCTTCTCACTGAGCACACTCCAGGCAGTGCTCATTTGTCAGAGACTACACTTGGATGCAAGATGATGATTCCCATGATATCCTCAGATTCTCAGGCTCTCTGTACTGCACTGCTGCTCAGAACAAATGTCCAAGACGCTTTAGCTTTCAGCTGCCCCGCGTGCCTGGACACATCGTAGGTGGGGAGGGGTGACTGTGAAGCAGTTGATTAGTCCTTTGATTCCCTGCTGCCCTGAGGCAAGGGCACTTCATTTACACCCACTTCATCACTCTACGGTTTGATGTGTAACAAGAAGAGTTGCCTTTCACTGAGATACCAACAAGAGCCTTCACAAAGCTGTTGATTACACCTGCCAGGTTAATTGTTAGCTGCTCGCTGGTTAAGCTGTTCAATGTTCACAAGGTTTTGTGGTTAAAAACATGTTTATTTATTTATTTTTTTTTATTTTTTTTTTTTTTACTTGAACCTCTACATAAATCAGTAAATTCAAATTAGTCAGATATATTTGTTCAGTAGTTGCCAGCCTTTGAAAACCATATTGAACCATTTCACTGCTCTTGATTTGATTTACAAATACTTGATCTAACTAACCAACTAATTTCCAAGCCATTCCTGAGAACATGTGCCATTCCCCATTATCATTCACTACATAGACATCTTTTTTTCACACATACACCAATCACAAGCTTTCACAACAGTAATATCCATACCCAGCTAACACAAGAACGTTGCAAGAAAGTTCCATTTAGGTTATGCTGACGATATGGTGTGGAGTTCTTGCTTGGTTATCAGAACGTTAGGTGTGAACATTAGGCTAGAACGTTCTTTGAACATTCCCTTAATGTTATTATTATTATACACCCGGTCAGGTGACAAACAGGGAACATCCGTTCATCGTTAGGCTTGGAACGTTATATCTAGGTTTGTTCAAACTTTAGTCAAAACCTTCAAAGAATGTTCCAGGAATGTTGTAATTTAACAGAACCATGCAAGAACAATACCAGAACGTTAGTTTAATGTTCTGTGTTACATGGGCACCCCATGAGGAAATGGAGAAAACCATGCTTTTCAACCCTTGTTTAGTGAAAATATGAATATCACACAAACTGCACACATATGATGAGTTTTTACAACATTATACTACCACATTGTCACAATACCAATTTTATATCAAATTGATGGTTAGATTACCATCAAAATTTCCACAATTAAAGGTTCCATTAAAATCCCTGTTATATTAAATTCTGATCACACTGGTGTGACTCTTGCTACAAAATAGAATGCAAACACCCAGTCCTTTTGATTGATGTTATTCATTATGTTCTAGCACACTAGTTTGAATAGTAAATTAGCCATGAGTGTCATATGGTTGTGCAGTTAGAGAACCCTGTACATATTAGACAACTTCCATAGTATGTATTTGGAAGTTAAGAGTTTATAAAAGCTCCATCAAAACCCTCTTTAATCAATTTAAATGTTTGATTTTCAGATTAAATATAAACAAATGCTTAAAACTGCTTAAGGGCTGAAATGTGATGTGTGGAGACAATCATTGTGGAATCACTCATCCCACAGACATAATTATAGGCACATGATGAGGAGAGGGAATGACTATGGTGTGCACATTTTTTTTTTCTGCTGCAGACAATCAATTAGACAATTTCACAGTGACAGTGCATAATTTTTGGGTGCTTTTGTAGAAATCATAATGAAGGAAATTACATCTGGAGAGAATTTGAGAAAAGAAAAGACATCAAATAAATAACTTGCATCCATACATCAAAAAATATCGCCAAAAATAAATATCTCATGATAATGTTTTTTGTTCAGAATTGAATTTGAAAATATAAACTAACATATTTTATGTTCATTACATGTAAAGTAGCACATTTCAAGCTTTTTTGTTTTTATGTTGACTGGTATGGTGCAGCAATATTATGGTTAGCAAACCATTTATTAGTAGTTGCCGGAAAGGTAAATGGGCATTTCCCTAAAACTTGTAAACAGATGCAATGAAGTGTTCTAAAATCTCCTGGTAGATTTTCCATTAATATGTTTTGATATAGTATTCTGTGAACAGCCACCCTTTTGAGCAGTGACCTTTTGTGAATACCCTCCTTGTAGAGAGTGTCAGTAATCATCTTCTAAATAATGATCAAGTCAGGAGCCCTTCCCATTATTGTGGTTGAAACTGCTGAACTAGACCAAGAGGTACTTGGTACAGTGGTGCTGGAAAGTTTGCAAACCCTTTAGAATTTTCTATATTTCTGCATAATTAAGATCTAAAACATCATCATATGTCCTAAATGTAGATAAAGAGAAGCCAGTTAAACAAATGAGACAAAAATATTATACTTGGTCATTTATTTATTTAGGAAAATTATCCAATATGACATATTTGTGAGTGGCACATATTTGTCCAATATGACATAGTTGTGAGTGATTTTGCCAAAATAATTTGGGAACACAAGTTGACCAAATGGTATATTTGTTGCAAAGCCAACACTATTCATCATAAATAAATAAATAAATAAACAATACCCACACTGAAGCATAATGGAGGCAGCATTATGTTTTGGGACTATTTTTCTGCAGGTGGAACTAGGGCTTTAGTCAAGGTGGTGGGAATTATGAACAATCCCAAATATCAGTCAATTTTGGTACAAAACATTCAGGCCTCTATTTAAAAGCTAAAGATGAAGAAGAACTTCACCTTTCAGCACGACAATGACCCAAAGCATCCCTACACATCGACAACAGAATGGCTTCACCAGAAGAAGGTCAAAAATTTGGAATGGCCCATCCTAGACTTGAATCCAAAGGAAAATTTGTGGGTTGACCTGAAGAAGGCTGAACTCAGGAGATGCACTCACAGTCTCACATATTTGGTGCTCTTTTGCAAGGTAGAGTGGGCAAAAATTACAAAGTAAAAAATCTGCCATGCTGATAAACACCTACCCAAAAGGCCTGAATGTTGTCATAAATTCAAAGGGCACTACAACAAAGTATTAGTATCCATGCAACCACAACATTTTAGATTTTTTTTTTCCCACATACAGATTCCTGTATGATTTTCAATAGAACTGTACAGATTATAGGTGACATTAAAGGTGATAAAAGTTCTGAAATTATTCATCTTGCTCTATTTTTTTTTTAAATCACTAAAGCCCAGCATTTTAACAGGGGTGCCCAAACTTTTGCATTACATTGTGCTTTATAAAATTATAACTTGTGTTAATTCAATGATAAAGAAAATGTAACTTTTTCACAATATTCAAATTTTTTGATGTATGACTGCACAACTCTTTAAACCTGCCTTGGTTTCTCTATTTCTGTGCTGTTCCATATGATGCCTGCAATGATTGTCTCTTCTTAGTGTCAAAGCAAGCAGTATTCAACCTTTTTGCTGCCTGAATGGTTCCAGATTGACCTTCAGGATCCTTGTCATTTAATAGACTGCTTTTGACATTTAAGGAGTGAAAGTGGGATTTCAAAACCACATTTGCGCACTCAATGGCCTTGGCTTCTTGTTCAGGCGTTCACAGGAAAGTGTTTGTCTGGCAAGTTCATTTATCTATATTTAGGTTTTTTTTCCTCCTTCTTTTGTTGAAACCACATTGCTGAGCTTCTCTAGTAATAAAGTGACTGAAAGAAGGTATAGCACGTTCCCAGAATGTGAGATATTATGTGCTGAATTAAGACCGGAAACCAGCTGGGCTATGTGTGTGGGTGCTTTTTGAAATCATTCACAAGACAAAAGGAAATTAAAATTGAAACTTAAAATGACATTTAGAAGTCATTTAGCATCTAAATAGAATTCTACATGCAATATATACTAAAGCTATGTCAGAAAGCATGGCTGTGGAGGAGGAGTTGGAATGTAGAGTCTGGTTCCTCCCAACGTTTCTTCCTCCAGCTCTGAGGGAGTTTTTCCTTACAACTGTCACCATTGGCTTCCTCACCGGGAAATAGGGATAAATGATTTGGTGTTTGTTATTACTGACCCTGTAAAGCTGCTTTGTGCTTTATAAATAAATTTGATTTAATTTGATTTGATTTTCTCCTGAGATCGCTACCTTGCCATGGTGGAGAAGCTTGAGAGTCCCTTTGAATCTAAGAGCAATGCCATCTGGAGCTATGCTCCTGGTAGGGTCACCCTTGATGGTAAGGTCAAAGAGGAGGTTCCAGACAAAGAGCAATCACACTCCCTATACAACGGCACCTGGAACTGTGGGCTGCAGGATGGTTCTTACAACTTTTGGTGTTATGATGCTTTGCTGCTAATAACAATGGATGTTGATTTTTCATTATATAGACTTTCTATCCAGTTGTCTTGGTCATTACAACAAAAATCACTTGATTCGATACTAAATTTATAGTGTTTCATATGAAAACAGCCATATAAAATCGTTTGGCAGATGATACAGTTTTAGACACGAGCTTTGGGGGAAGGTGGGAAACCTATTAGGCCATGTCACCAACATCTTGAATGTTGACAACTTTGGACTCAAGTGCAGTTTTATCAATGGGAAAATAAGTATGTGACACATCAAACTGGTAGAAAATTTCACAAGAAAAACAGTTGTGTGCTTCATGTCAACATTACATTGTTCTCATGTTAAAACAGATTTTATGTGAAATTTTTAATTTGAACATATGGGCTCCAGAATATTTTGATATGCTGTCCATCATGATTTGAGGCTATTCTTTTCTCTCTTTCATTACTTTCACTACAACATTTGGCTGAATGGGTGCACAAACATCAGCAATTCTGTATGTTTATGGAGTCAATAAATGCCTTGACATGAGCCCACACAGGAGAACATGGTGGCCACTCGACTGGACTCTAACAGCCAATCTTCACATTACCATTTTAGGAGAAAAATCAATGTTTTAACATACAAATGAATAACGTTATTCATTTTTGATGTAGAAGATAAAAAAATGTACACATTTCACTCTATTGCAACATTATATTATTTAGTTTAGAAGCAGTTAAAGCAATGCATATGTAGAAGAGTTCAAATTTACAGGATAAGTGTATGCTGGAGTGTGAAGTGCATATTGGAATGTGTGCTAAATTTAGTTTCTGATTGTATGGAAAGTGTGTGTGTGTGGGTGTGTGTGTGTGTGTGTGTTCACTCCAGATTCTGATTGTTAAGGAATCTATTGACCTGGGGGAAGAAACTGTTGCACAGTCTGAATGTGAGGGCCACAATGCTCTGTCACCTTTTTTCTAGATGGTAAGAGTATAAATAGTGAGTGTGAAATCATCGCCAATTCTATTTGCTTTGTGGATGCAGTGTGTGGTGTAAATGTCTGTGATAAAGGGAAGGGAGGTACCCATGACCTTCTCAGCTGTCTTCACTACCTGCTGTAGGGACTTGTGATCTGAAACAGTGCAGTTCCCAAACCAGGCAATGATGCAATGATGCAATTGCTCAAGATGCTTTCTACTGTCCCTCTGTACAATGTGATGAGATTGGGAGATGAGAGATGTGTTCTCATCCTTTACAGAAAGTAGATATGCTGCTAGGCTTTCTTTGTGATGGAGCTTCTGTTGATGGACCAGGTGAGATCCTCTGCCAATTGAACATCAATAAATTTGGTGCTCCTGGCAATCTCCACAGTATAGCTATTGATGGTGGGTGGGGAGGGATTTATTTCAAATTTTATTGTGCTTGCTGCAGTGTTAACATGTCCATTGTCAATAACAATTTAGTAATTGTTTTTTTTCTTTGAAAACCAAGCATATTTATTCTATTTAATTTATGTGATGACAGAATAAGTGGTAAACGTAATGAAACACTATAAAAAAATCAGTTTGGTATTCGGTATTTGTTATATTTTGTTCATTTTCGGTTCCATTCAAAGCATTTCATTCCAGTGCATCCTTACTTAATATGCTACTGGTTCTCTGATTGTTCTTTAGATGATCTCTGAATGAGCTCTATGGTATGTTGCACCTAAACATTAGGTAAGTCCACCTGTAATTTGAAAGATGGAGCTGCTGTGTTCTAGCACATCCCACTGAAACTTGATTAGATTGAGATCTGGGGGAAATTGGAGGCCAGGGTAAGACTTTGTACATTTTGTCTTGTTCCTCCAACCATTTCAGAACAATGTGTGCAGTGTAGCAGGGCACATTATACTGCTGAACGAGGCAGGGAAAATATCCCTTTGCTATGAAGTGGTGAACCTGGTCCACAGCAATGTCTCTGTAGGGGGTATGTGTCAAACTGATATCTAGGTGAATGGCCCAGGGTTTTCCAGCAGAATGCTAACTATGGTATCAGATGATGAGCAAGAATTAGCATGGGCAATCTCATCCGTTATTGCTATGCAGCCTCATATACAATATGATATGATGCATCATGTGACATAGCTTTTCCATCATTTAAAATTTCTGTGATATGGCAGAGTTGCCCTTCCAAACAAGTTCTTCTCATGCATTGTTGAGCCTTAGGCACACAGCACCTGTTGACAGGTAGTTTGTGGTTTGTCAGACCAGTGAATCTTCAAAACACAGTGAATAAGTACACACCACTGCTGACCAGCAGAATCCCACCAAAGCTATGCCATTTAAAAATGCTCTGACTCAGTTATCCGATCATAATAATTTGACTCTTTCCAAAGAGCCATGTTTTCCTCCTCCATCCAACATGCTGACTTAGAGAACCAACTGATTGTGTACTCTTTAATATATCCCAAACCTTGCCATGCCAACCCTGTTCCTGGAGTGAGTGTAGTGCAAAAGGTACTTCATGGCTTTGGGTTGAAACTATGCTTTAAGGCTGGGTGAGTGCAACTGAGATGTGAATCAATGGAGATTTTCTTTTTCTGTGTTTGAAAGGAACCAGGTTCTCAAGAAATCTCAACCTCAAAGCCCAGGTTCTCAAGAAAGGAGACCTCATGGGAAAGGAGCTTGAAAACATCTGCTCTAAAGTATTCTATTACATATAATCTTACATTTTATTTATTTATTTACATCATTTGAGCACAGCAGGTGCCCGTTTTATGAACATTTTGTAATGAATGGACTAATATAATTAATTTGGAATAAGACCATGTTACTAGTGCATCTGTCAAAATTAGGATAATTTTATTCAAAAAGGTAAACTTAATATATTTTATGTTCATTGTGTATCAAGTGAAATATTTCAAGGTGTTTTTTTCCCTTGTTTTGATTTTATGTTTAAACCCAGATGAGTTTCAGTAAATTTAAAACAGCTGAAAAAAAATTATTAATGCTCCCCTGCTCTCCATTCTCGACTTGTGCTCCTCAAAAAGTAGAAAATGAGCAGAAAAAATATTATTACTGATTCCTCACACCCTGGTCATAAGCTTTTACAAGTCCTCCCCTCAAACAGGCACTACAGAGTCCTGTATGCTTAGATTTCCAGACACAGGAAAAGTTTTTTTTTTTCTTTATCCTCAGCTCATCATCCTCATAAACAGCTGACCACCAGTATCTGCTGTTAGGGCCATAATTACTCCTCGTTTCCTCTTATACACATATAGGTGCATGTCAAAATTTAGAATACCATTAAAAAGTGAATTTATTTCAGTAATTCATTCCAATGAAAGTGAAACTATATTATATCAATGCATTACACACAGAGTGACCTATTTCAGATGTTTATTTATTTTAATGCTGATGATTATGACCTACAGCCAATGAAAAGTAAGTATAAAAAAAAAATAGTCATATAACCCCTATTATATATATATATAATAGGGGTTAAATGACATTATTTGGAGGAGGCCATCAGCCCATAGCACTTTTGAGGTGTTTTGGAAGCCCAGATTGCTTTGATAGCAGCCTTCAGTTCATCTGCACTGTTGGGTCTGGTGTCCCTCATCTTCCTCTTGACAATATCCTTTCTATATACTGTATTCTCTACGGGGTTTATGTCAAGTGAGTTTGCTGGCCAAGCAAGCACAGTGATACTGTGGTTATTAAACCAGTTTTTGGTACTTTTGTCCTGCTTTAAAATGAAATTCACATCTCTATAAAGCATGAAGTGCTCTAAAATGTCCTGGTAGATGGCTGCACTATCATTGTACTTGATATAATACAGTGGACCAACACCAGCTGATGAAATGACTCCCCAAACCATCACTGATTGTGGAAACTTTACACAGACCTCAAGTACCTTGGCTTGTGTGCCACTCCAATCTTCCTCAAGACTCTGGGACCTTGAATTCCAAATGAAATCCAAAAATTTATTTTTAGTGATGGTTTGGCTGTAATGCTGTATTATATGTACATAACCTGTATATTATATATAATACTAGAGAGAATTGTTTATCTGTGTATCTACATACTTTGACAACAAATAAACAACAAAGTCTTGGATTATGTCAATTAATGTGCATTAATTAAACATAATTAAACATCAAATTCCATTTTTGTCCACCTTATTTTAGTGTTAAAGTAGTTAGAAGTGATAAAATTATAAAATGGATAGAAGTACCCTTTCTGCTCAACTTCTGTAATACAGATCATAGATTTTAATTACAACACAAGATAACTGATAAAAGTCCATCTGAAATAGACTACACTGATACAGTATATGAAATGTAACATTAACGTTTTCATGCCCCAGTGGTAAGCCATAAATAGTGGTACAAAAGCATAACATTTTATGCATTTGTGTATGTAGGCTCCATTGTCACAGAGCCCCTTTTCCCTTTTGAAACCAAAACCATGCCCTTTGCTGTACCTATGCCTCACCTCCACCAGATGAGGTGATTTAGCAAATAGGAGAAGTAGCTGACTGCAGGCTGCCTGTGACTCATCCCTGACACAAACAAAGCAGCCATTAACATCCAGTAGGGAAAGGACAATTGCATTCCCAGCTTTAACCAGATGGCCTAGCCTTTCACCTGGCTCTTCCTGGCACACACCCATGCATCAGCACCAGCCCAGGGATGGGAAATGTGCCATGCCCAGTTCTCTTCCCCTTCAAAACAAGAAGAGGATCTTATCAGCACCCTCCCAGAAGCCCTCATTAGGTATAAGTGTTTTCTGACCAATGTGTGTGGTAGAAATCACAGAGCACTGAACAGTATCTGCAATATGGAGGCAACAACCGTGTTTGTTTATATGAATCCTCTAAGACTTTGAATCACAATTGCAAAATGAATAAGAGGGTTGTAGAAATGTCTCAAGGAATAGTGGAGGTGTTTTTATTTTGTCTGTTGAACAGGAGATGCTGGATCCCCCACAGAGTTTCTGATGGTTTGGATCAGAGTGTGACCTGACATGCTGGAGGGTTTGTCCAACAATGGAAGAAAGGAAGAGTGACTGAAAGAAAATAATCTTAGCACTAGAAAACATCTCTATTTCTGAATAATATTTGGAGGATTTTGGAGGTATTCCAGGAAGTTCAGCATTTTTTCTTTCCCAATAGCTTGGAAGGGAAGCTGAATAGGACTGGAGAGCAAGGGTGACCACATGACTTTACAACAGTTTACCAGGAGTGGAGTCATGTCAACAAGAAATAAAGCCATACAAGTCGCGTACACATTAACTTTACTGAGACATCAGAGAAGAATCAGGCACAGGGTGAATACAAAGTGAATAGTGATCAAACTCAACTCATTGATTGATTTATTTATTTTTGCTCTTCAGCTGTTATGTGTTTCAGGTTTGTCATTGCTCACTGTGGTAAAATGCAGGCACACAGTGCACCACACCATCTTAACCACCTTCTGGTTGCTGCATTCATTTAGTTTTCTATTTACATTGCAAATGCAGGTTCCTCCTCTTCAACATTCAATGCATCTGACCCTTTCAAACTCAGGATACTACCCTAAGGTGTTTGTCCAGTCTCTCGTCATCTGAAGACTTGACTACTGCAAATTGCTCCTGGCTGGTTTTCCTATGCGAGCCATCAGGCCCCTGCAGCTGGTCCAAAACTGCAGCTGTTGGGCTGATCTGCAATCATGCCAATTTATCCCATGTCATTCCACTGTGGTGTTCCCTTCACTGGCTTCCTGTAGCTGCTTGCATCAGATTCAAAACCCTACAACAGTACAACAGTAGTTGTAGACATTAGTTTAAACCATTTATTGTAATGCTCTTATATTGTGTATAATTGTGTATCTTTCCTTCTTTCTAAGTATTAGTAATGGACTCCTACCTGTCTGTACTTGCTGAAATAATTATCTTAATGGAAGCAAAGCACTTTTGTATGTCACTCTAGAAAAGATCATTTGCCAAATGCTGTAAATGTTTAAATGTTTATGTCTTTATTTCTCTTATTGTTTTTTTCCCAGTGATTGTAAAGCATCCTTGGGTCTGTGAAAGGCACTATATACAGGGGTTAGACAATGAAACTGAAACAGCTGGTTTTAGACCAC
>BRDA01045902.1:0-17500 GCA_036984385.1 Crenuchus spilurus
ATAATCCTTTATCGTCAGATCAAATATCTGAAATTTGTCCTGCAAAACAATATCTCCATTAAAACATTAAACATCACAACACGTAAGACACAGAATTCCCATACCCTTCACTGGGCCCTGGGCAGGGCATGCCAATATTTTAGCCAAAGCTATAGAGCGTCAATCCATTGCTGAGCACACAAAGACATACTCCCACCACACTTGGGGTGGGGTTACCTGGCTGGTGGGCTCAAAGAAATGTCCTTAATGAACATCACTATAGTAATATAACCTCCATCTACCTAAGTGCACTGTAACCAAGTCCTGAGAAAGTTAGCCAGCCATTACCAGAAAGCTACACAGCTCTGGGATGAACAGCTCATGTCTGACTATTGATTATACTTAACTCTGAGATGCACCTTCACTGCTCTGTAGTGGACACCATCACGTTCACTGCTGTGAGATGGTGGGATGTCTGGTTTAAGAGTTAAGTGGTGATAGTACAGAGTATATACTGTATAAGAACAGCATCACTTTTCAGATTCCTTTCAATTGCTTGCAATTTGACTTAAAATGTCTGATCTTAGAGTCTGTGTGTGTGCTGCCAGAGCTGTGTGTGTAATCAGTTGCTGTTGAAGCCAACACCAGTGTCAGATCCAGCACACAATTAACCAAACCCATCGCAGCTTTCTGATTGAAGTACTCATTAGAGTCCAACAGAACAGGCCGTGGAGTGGCAGAGAGGAGGGTAGGCTAAAAAATGAATGAGAGTGATGATCAACACTTTTCTCTGCTCTGGAGCAGGATTAATTAAGACAGAGGATATGAGAAAGGTGAAAGAGAGGAAGAGAGGAGATTTTTACTAGAAATGCTGAAGATTCAGTGGTCGCCTGGCAACCTGTTCCAGTGCCATATATATATATATATATATGAACTGGCCACGTGTGTGTATACGTCCGATAGTGAATCCAGGACAACGGAAGGCAACACATGGTCCAATAGAACTATTTCCATCAGTGTGTGTGGAGAAATAAACGGAGACAATGTCAAGGTTAAGAGACAGAGAGAGACAGAGGGGGGAGGGGAGAGAAAGAGAGAGACAGACAAAGCGAGAGTCAGAAAGCGAAAGGCAGACAGAGACAGAGAGAGAGAGAGAGAGAGAGAGAGACGGAGACAAAGTGAGACACTTGCACTGTGAGATATGTAAAAGCTCCCTGTTTTTGACTCCGGCTGCCTGCTGTGTTTATGTTGGCCTTGCAAAACAATCTGAGAACAATCTAACCCTACCAGCTTCCATTCAGCACCACAATAACACAGCTATTACTGACACTGAGCCATAACTGGTCCACCGCCAGCTGGAGCTGAAACAGCGTTACAACAATTTTAGACCACCACCTCCAAATCCTAAAACTGCTAAAAACAGTGTGTGTGTAATTACAAGTTATTACATGCACCAGCTGAAAAAAGGCCATCTGTTTACTGAAATGAAGCTACACATCAAAATCCGGCACTGCATGTGGGTTTGGGTGTTAATCAGTCAGTGCAGCTCAGGTGGACGGCCAAGCAGGATGTGGCTTTAGCTGATGTGACCTTAGGATTACACCACACACAACACCTCCCTTAGAGTGATCTTTAACCTGAACCTATTCTCTGCTCTTTAGCATATGTAAGAACAAGAGACTTTTCCTTGAAGCCAAAACAAATGTTTTCCTCTCCACCTCAGAGCAGCACCGCTGAAGCTAAGTGTCAACACCCCACAGGGGTCGCAGAGAGAGGCTCTTAGCGTTCTGTGCCAATTATACTACAACCACAACAGGTACCACAGGGAAACACATACACACCCACGCTGAAAGCATAATTCATGTTTTTTCCACAAAGCTAATAATAGACTTGCTTTGCCTTTTCATCCCTTTAAGATACTCTAAAAGCTCATTTATACGCCCTTTATGTACAAGTGAAGATGTCCGTTTCAAACGCTATGACCATCACGGCCAATGTGCTATGAGTCCTTTACATTGGCATGGCAAAAATTCAGAACCAGGCCACACAACCTCTATTCAGGTTCCACCACAAGTTTCTTCTCTGTCAGGTTCTTCTTTGCGGTGTCCATATGGCAGTGGTCATATGGAAATCTGAGGTCTAGTCGGCGACTGTGTCAACATAAGTAACTACAAACCACCAATGGGATCACATAGAGAGAGAACCATGTGACCGTTGACGTCCTCTCTTTGTTATTGTGACTGCACTGAAGAAATAATGTGATTGGTTATATCTATGATCAATGCAATGGACAGATGAAATAGAGCTGGCAACAGTATGTTTGTAATATAACTAATTGTAATACACGCTCATAGTCTGCATGCCGGCTGTTCTTTTCTGTTTTCGGGACAAAATGTATTTTTGGAGAGCATCCAGGTTAGTCTGCGATGAAAATTGTGTAGTTCATGACCTCGTGTCGCTGACCAGTCATGTAGTGTGAAAGCCACAACAACTAAAAGATTTGCGATTACAGCTCAACCAGTTGTGTAGTATGAACGGCACAACTATCGATGACTCAAAAAGTCATGCAGTCTGAACGGCATTATGTTGCTCTATTGTGCCACCATACTTCACTGTAATTTACTGTATTTCTGAAGAGTTCTGTATGGATTAGAGATTACACTTAAAAGTGATTTATACAACAATATAGCAGCAAACACTTTCTGTACGAGTTGTTTTCTGCTCTTTGTTTTCATAACCGGTCCGGCTGCGAATGCAAGTCAGTCCTGCACTGTGGAAATGTTCACTTTCTGAGAAGGTTCCATGCTGAGTAAGAGGGAGGCATGGCGGAAGGGCTTGGCTGAATATGAAGCATTTAATTTGGGTTTAGATGCTGGTGCTTCAGTGTGCACAACAATCAAATACAGAACCTTTAAAAAACAGACAAAGCTGTAAAAATGCAGAAATGTGTCTGTGTTCCCTCACAAACATTTGGCATTAAAGACAATATTGAGTGTTTTTTAATTTATAGCCAGAGTACAGATTTGGTATTGAGCATCATGATACTACACTTCGTATCACTACTGAAATAAAAATTCTGGTTTTGTGATAATTCTAATGCCAATTTTCTCCAAGGCACAACCTCTGCTTAGGTTAACGTGGCCAAATAATAAAACTAGAAGAACAGAAGGATGACCTTGCACTCTTTCCCAGTGCTATGACTGAATTTAATTTCTGCATACAAAGCAAAAAGCATGAAAAAAAAAGAAAATTAAAATCCATATTAAAAACAACAATGCTGTGAAATCTGCTGGCTTCCAGCAGAGGCCGTCTAACAGTAATTACATGTAAGGAAATGAAGTGCTCTTCCGGCCCTTTGTCAGTTATCAGCCCAAACTCCTTCTGCTCGCTGGAGCTTTGAAGATTTAGAAAAAAAGAAAGAAAAAAAAGCTCAAAAGCATCAACAAAGCCACTAATGATGAGAAAGAGGGAGGGGGGCTAGATTAGATTTCCCGAAATTTGGTGGGTAAACATGGCAGATGAGGTTTACTCTTGCGGCGACAGACGCCCTGAGCTGTGGAGCCTCTACACAGCAGTAAACTTCTCATTTCACTTTAAAACCCCTGTTTACAAACCCACATGAACCGGGCGATCTGGGGGTGGGGGGTGTTCACCAAAATCATTTAACAAAACAACATCGATCATCAATATTCAACATGGCTTTCAGAAAAAAGCAACTTACAGCCCTGACAGCAGAGCTCGGGCCTTTACCCCCAGCTGTAACAGTTCAAAGAGACTCAATAAAACTTTTATGACGGAGAAGACGCCCCCTTTCCTTCTCTCCACTCTATATGACCTTGGGTTAAATGTGTTTAATTAGAGTGCAGGACTCTTCCTCCCCCTAACGAAGCCTCGCAGATATCCAGGCTTCACATGTTGAATATTCCAACATCCAGCAAGTTTTAGTTCAATGACACTTCGAGGCTAACATAGCTAATGTAGCAGACGTAATTTGCATCCTGCAAGATCACACACTTAAGAAGAAAATGGACAACGTGTAGGTTTCACGATACCTCCCACTACTCCTCTTACTAGAGTTTTAACCATGCAAAGCGTTTGTTTACATATAGTGTGTGAAAGCTTACTGAACAGTTTAAGGCAAATGCATGGTGATTTATGCTGCTTTCAAGTGTCGTTTTCTCTAAATAGGGACTCATTCGTCTGATATGAGCATTCGTGTGGGGGTAAACAGAGCATAAAGGATATAAAATGGTTGTTGTACTTTATTAGCAAGCTGGACTCAATTGGTTTTGGACTTGGTTGCTGTTAACTATGCATATATGTGCACCAGATGTCTGCCTCGCACATCCTGCCATTGTTCACAGTGTAAGTTGTGCATGTTCAGAAATTAACACAAATTGCAGTGCCAGCAGAAACAGTGTATACCACAATATAAGCATGTCAGCAGCAGACTGAACAAACCATACATCACTTTTACCATGTTTCTAATATTTTCTCATGACAAACAAAACACTCATGATCTGCTGTCATTTTCAACCATGTGGTGCTGAACAAAGCTGCTCACATGGCCACACATGCACTGTAGGGACGGTATGATTCATTACTTACATGCAATTGCCCCAATTAAAAAAGTGTGCAATATGAAATCATGATGCATCATTTGTAACATAAAATCAAGTTTATTTATACAGTGGGAACTCTGTTTTAGTCATTATTTTGTTCTAAAGTGCCTGATGGTAACCGAAATGAACAACAACTGAAGCTGAATATTTCCCATAAGAAATAACGTAAGTCCAATTAATCTGTTCCAGACGCGTCAAAATATGACATATACAACTATGAGAAATAAACACAAAAGACTAATTATAATTGATAAATTGATAAACTAATTGATACATGAACATTTTATATAATTCTAACAGGTTTACACTCTGTTTAGAATGTGCCAATGTGTTCCAGCCAACAGCTTTTGTTTTGTACAAACGTTCTCGGCCGCTATTTGTTTTCACATCCCTTTTCAGGTGTTTTGCTTTGTTTTGAGTGTTAACAACAAAGCCAGAATGAACAACAAATTTGTACGTGAGTGATGAATGCATGGGTGAATGCTTTGTTTTCGCGGCAAGTCATCTGGGCACGCTGACAAAAACTGGGCAGATGAACGATAACTGGGACAAAACTTGACGATAACCAAATTGTACGATAACCAGCGCAAACAATAACTTAGATTCCACTGCACATAATTATTGGTAGAGGTGCCTCAATTGTTTAGAAATGTGGCCAATTATTTGATATTTACATTGACAACTCAAATGCTACAGAGTCATAAGCTATGTAGCTAAGATATGGTACCAAGTCATTAAGTTTGACAGTCATCCACCTTGACTCACTTGTGTCGTAAGAAGTGTGTAAGCCATACAGAACTCTTCAGCTGTGAATAAACTACAGAAAATGCAATGAAAAGTACTGACAGTACTCAAAGTTATAAAGAGTATAAATTGTCAAATTTGAGTATTGAAAAGTTTCAACACTTAATACTTGATGTAACTCTACTTTATTGAGTTGAACAGTATGCTGTTGTGTTGAATTAAACTGAACTGTATCCCACTGCATTACAACTAGGGTGAATCATATCCCATCAGATTAGTATGTGCTTTTTATTTAGATGCAATGTATGGGATCTTTGGCAGTGCATGGAGTCAGCCTCAATGATGGATGGATGCAATAGATGGTGGTTAACAGCAAGTATACTAAGCCTTTATAACATACTATTGCCATTTATTACTTCTAAACAGCATTCTTTGTTTGCTTTACATTGGACTGTTCATTTCTTCCATCCAACATGATGAAATTAGCGACCTTACAACTCTACCAGTTTGTAGTGAATTAAACATTTTGACATTCTGGATGTCAAAGGGTGTTCATGTTCATCTAGTGCTTCCTGATAGAAAACGAGCAATAAATGCAGTTCTACTGTCTACAGCTGTCTTGATACCCCACCACAAAACTAAAGAAGTTGACTGAACACATTTGGGATAAGGGGAAAGGTGTACTTCCTGAACTCCTACTCCTATAAAACCACAACATGGTGAGCTGAAATAAGCCTGAGAGGGTGACATTCAGGGCTCCGTTTTTCCACTCTGAACACAAGAGCTCACTTTGGGGAACCAGAGTGAAGGAGCAAAACAAAAGGGTTGAGAGCTGAATGGCTGTATGCCCACCAAATGGCACATCTGTGTTATGTGCTGCAGCATCAAAGAGCTCCACTCCCACCTGCGAGTGTCAAAGCGGGTGTGGAAAAGGCTGAGAGCGACGCTGATCCACGTGTCAGACAAGCTCAGGAAAACAATACAGCGAAGCAGTAAAGTGACTTCCATCTTCAAGCCAATTTCACTAAAATGCCAGCTCCAAACATATAATTCAAGTGTCTCAGCGATGACAAAAGCAAGATGGACTAGTCTGTCTAGCTGAGCTTAGGACAAACCCTCATGAGAACAGTCAGTGAGAAAGAAACAATGTGATAAAGTGATGGTCTTTCATTTCCCAACACATTGGAACAATGCTGTAAAGGTCATGCAGTTTTTTTTAGAAAGCCATGAAAGTGTGTATGGAAAACACATAATAGGCTGAGAAACACACCCTGGATTGACTGAAGGCATAGTATATATAGGGCCATACCAAATATGCTCAACTGACCTTTTCTGACCGAGTGTGCATGCATACTGGGCCTGTGAATTTAACTACTTCTTCACACATCTAAAGCAGCCCTTTCAGAGAGATGCTTGTGGGAAAAAAATCATTCTTTCCATGCAATAACAGCAGCCCTGGTTCTGTGGTGTCAAGCTGTGAAGGATTGCCTCCGTGGTCTCGTTCATCAGTGCTGTGCGGTGCTGCTCTTGTTGACACCTCTGGTGTCATGGTACGGTCACTGGGCAAGTAGGGATGCCCTCAGGGAGGATTCCAGGAACCAAACCAAGGTTCAACTGAAAATCAGTGGAAATTATCCAACCTTGCCAGCTTTGAAAATTTTTGAAGCTTGGGCCTCAACAGGAACTTGTCAAAGCTAATGCCACAATGGTAGTGAGTCCCATGGGTCAGCACCCCTGCTTTTATGTTTCCCCTGCTCTGATGTTCCTAGATCGACCCAGGAAAGGCCTGCACATATGTACTAGTTAAATCATTGCAAATAAAATGTTGAAGTAATTTTTCATGGTCATAAATTCTGAATATAAACAGACAAGTGATTTATGTTTCGGATTTAGGCAATTAAATCGTCAATCCTGCTAAGACAATGTCACTATGACGAGTTCGAATCCCAGGTCATGCTGCTTGCCACTGGTATTCAGGTCAAGAGAAAGCAAAAATTGGCTGTGCTCTCTCTGCAGGTAAGATGACACTCTCGCCCAAACAGTACTAAGCAATTTGTACCAAGTACTAGGCTGGCCAGGAGATCCCTCAGAACTGGGAATCTTGCGCTTTCCTCTGAGTACATTGGCTGCCCAGTGGCAATGTATTGGCAGCAGTTTGAAAAGAGGCGGAGCTTGACTTCACATGAAACGGAGGAGGCCTGCACCCTCCTAGAGTCAGAGTAAAAGTGATAGTGAGAGTCAATGAATGGGCGGGTCGATTGACTACCAAACACACTGGGGAGAAAATGTTAAAAAAAATATTCAAAAAAGTCAAAAATTACAAGAAACCATCAGCTAAAATAACCAGACTGTAGTGGGATTTCCATCCACCAAGTTTTTGAAAAATGAAAAAGCCACAATGCTTAAAGCAGTGATGGAAAATGTATTTATTTTATTTATTTTTTAATAAACAATGATGCATCAAACTGTCCGGTAATACAAAGTACCATTTTATTGGTTTCATTCTTATTCCTTGACATAGAGTGTATAAACAGGGGTGAATTGTTACGTATACATTAAACATTTTACCCATAACCCATTTTGCTTGTCTAAAGCAATGATGATTCTCCTCACATTGAAAAAGCTCAATCGCTATGAGTTTTAGGCTAGATCTTGTACTATGGTAGCCCATTTGTTAAACAGCGAAGTGGAACAGCTGCTCGCTTTTTTAGTGCAGAGATGGATGGTTGCCCAGCATTTTTGAACTGCAAACACAACCATAAAACAAGACTACGCTAAGAGCTACATCTCTCCATTTTGCTTGTTCTGATGCCGCCCCTTCATGAACAGTAGCTACAAGATCTAAAGTTTCTTTGCATAACAGTAGCTTTTCTGCTAAAATTTTGTAAATGTTGCTCAATGTTTTCATGGAAACCTGGCCTGTGACAGGCTTTTAGGGGTTCTCAACCAAACTTGCAGGACTTTCAGAGTTGATGGTCAAAGACAAAATACAGCAGAGGCCATCAATTCTAGACATAAGCGCAACACAATTTGTTCATTTCCCTGCACAAGTAAACCTGACTCAACGCCTAAGTTAATGATCAGATTCAATTTGCAGTTGTGGGCTTGACGTCACCGGTTTTGGAGGAGGCCCTCTTAAAACAACCAGGGACATTGCAAGTCATAGTGATAGTTGATAAACGGAGGTTAATTGGCCACTAAAAATACATTAATTACAACAATAAATAAATAAATAATAAAGTCACCCAACCCTGCTCAACCTCCAGGATGATGCTATACGGTGTACAGCATCCACATTCAGCTTATAGGTACTGTATAGAAAACTGATACAATATAATCAATGTTATCACAACACAGTGTGTAAGAAGCATTGTTGTATATAGGCCAAGTATTTTCTTCTAAAGTGGGTATCATCAACCCCAATCTAAACAAACCTGCTCGAGCATTCACATGCTGCTCCTGGCATTGATTAACTGGGTCAGTTGTGTTACATTAGGTTTGCAGCTGAACTCTGCAGGAGGGAGGCTCTCTGGGAGCAGATGCGGAAATACCTGCTGAATGGCAGGACCCAGGCTTCATTTCAGACGTTTCAGAGAAGGATTGTATTTAGGCAGAGACCATGCTGTTGGAAAATACACAGTCTAATCGAGACAGAGGTCGTATCTTCTTAGTGGTTCACTGAACAAACAGCTGTGTTTTTAGAAAGAGCACCCGTTCCATGTCTTTATGCCTGTGCTAGACTTGGGCCAGTGTTTTTCTGTAAGTGTGTGCTACACCAGCTGAGTAAGCAGAATGGCAAGAACCTTTTTTGTGTATATATTTTTAAGTTACGTTCATGCACACACGTGTACGCACACCTAAGACAGACTGGATGCTTTTGTATGCCTAAACTCTGCAGTCTGGATGTGAACAATGGCTTCAGTCAAACCTTCCAGAAGCACCTTCATCATGTCACTGATTCAGCAGTCCATGTGTTTTGACAATAACTTTTAGTTTGAAACAATGACTTTTTATGTACTTGGCTGTCATCAAATCTCCACCAAACAATGGCATGATGGAAAGGCTCACAAAGAGGGTGATTCATAGAACTCTGTGTATTCAAGTGATTATAAGCAAGTAATTTCAGGAACAGGGCCCTACCTACTTCATGGGAAATATTGCTTCATTTCATGGACATAATCTCTCAAATATCACAGATTTTGCAATGAAAGTGTTCGATTTCACAGCCGGTGTTAAATGACATGTTGAACTGTGTAGAATAGAAATGTGTGTTCTATACTATACTATATAAGACCAATTTAAAATATATATTAATACATAAATGTTGTTCTACTGACAAGTATGTACAGTATATGCACTCAATACTTAGTAAGGGCTCCTTTTGAATGAATTACTGCATCAATGCAGCGTGGCATGGAGGTAATCAACCTGTGGCACAATTAAGGAGTTGTAGAAGACCAGGTTGCTTTGATAGCGGCCTTCGCCTCCATTGTTGGGTCTAGTGTCTCTCACCTTCCTCTTAACAATAGCTCATATATATATATATATATATATATATATATATATATTGCATGAAGTGCTCTAAAATGTCCTGGTAGATGGATGTTTCAACTTTGGACTTGATATAACACAGTGGACCAACACCAGCAAATGACATGGCTAGCAAAAGATTCTGGATTAAATCATATTTCTGGTTTGTTTAACACTATTTTGTTTACTAAATAATTCCATATGTGTTTATTCATAGTTTGGATGACTTCAGTATTAATCTACAATACAGAACATTTTTTAAATAATGAAAAACCACTGAATGTCCAGAATGTGTCCAGACTTTTGACTGGCACTGTACAAGTATATAAATTATGACCATTTAATACATAAGATTTTAAATAGATTTTTGAAAAGTTTCTGTGGCATTTAATTTTGTGTTTAAAGGTCTCTCCCTATTGAAAATTATAGGCTAAGTAGACAGACTTGTCTACAAGAACGTTACATTAAAACTTTATGGGAGTATGGGACCATGTGTGAAACATGACCTAATTTGGGGCATGCCTGTAGGAAAGTAAAAAAAAAAAAAATTAATGGAAAAAAAACAAAAAGTAAAAGAAAATCTACTAAGACAGTCCACAGACAGTTTTATGTACACCAAGGAACAAAAGGCACTCTTCAGCAAAGGAAGGAAAAAGAAAAAAGGACCAAAAATGGCCTCGCATCCCTCACAGCTTTTTAAACATGCATGAGACTCATGCAGCGAATCCAAATATGAAGTGTTTTCATTCACTCCTCACTTCACTCGCTGCTCTTCCTTTGGGGAATCTCCTGCAAGATGATCCACATTTAGAAGAGAGATCCAATTCATTTAAAAAGAGAAGATAACCTTAATTCTTAATTTTATCCCTTTAAATGGAGACTGCTGAGGATGTTTATGATGAAATACGTTCATCCCACACGGGTCACTAAAAGTGGTTACTCATATAAAGGTTTTTATAAAGACGACTCTTAACCCTCTTAAGTCTGAGGGTATTTCAGTCACTCTGATGTAGTCTGACATGCCTTCACTTTGTTTTACAAATGACACCCATCAAAAATTCTTACACTAGCTTTTGTTCAGCACAAACTAAACAGTGTCAAAACAGTAAGAGTGTCATAAATCTATATTTTGATTAAATCTGCTCTAAACGTAGACTTTCCAAAAGTCTTTTTTTTAGATGTGCTGACATATTGGGAAAAAAAACACTAAACATTTCTAGCCAAGACTTTTGAGCTCAGAACTGAATAAACAGAGGTGTTGGCTACACACTGGTCATTACAGTTTTTAGAAATTGTATGTGGTTTTATTTCTAAAGTTTAACAAATGTGACTTGACGTGTTTGACTCATTCCGTGGTTCCTAGATTGAATATTTATGAGACATGAGTGAGGTGAGATGTCTTTGTTCATGTTCACATTCCACATATTCCACGGCCACTGTTCCACCAATGGAATTTCCGCAATTACCATGTCATTATCATATGAATGACAGATCACGTCATTTGGTGGGAAAATAAATATCAGCTGTAAAGCCCACCGTCACAAACGGGTCTCTGCTTATTTTTGCTCCTATCACAAATGTCTAAAAATTCAAGCGCTATACATACATTTGAAAATTAAACCCTTTAAGGTTTCTAGGGTATATTTAGTTTTGTTTCTAGAATAAAATCTTGCAGAGTTAAATGTGTTTTTGCAGAATTTCATTAATATGCCACCAGTGGGAGAGCCAACTCCAGAGGGTTGAGGAGACATCCTCCACATGGAAGTGGCCTCTCTTCTTGGTGGCAGCATGTGCTGATGACTTTAATGTGATTGCAATTTCCACTAATTCCACTGAATTTCCACTAATTTCAGTACAACTTATGATTCAGAATCAAATAATAAGGGTGCACTGGATACCTGCTTAGCAAAGAGAGAACAGATATAAAATGCCCTGAATTAAATATTCTTGGCCAACTCAAATATTTTAAAAGTCTGACCTGTTGATTTGGTTTTTGGAAGACTGGTTTTTGGATCTAACTGTAAACTAAACTAGATCTAAACTGTAATTTACAGCAAACACACAAACTTTTGAAACTTTCCTTTAAAGGAAAATTCTCAGATTTAAAAATTAAAGGTGAATGAGGTAATAGTTCAAACCTTTTCTTTTCAGAAACATGCAGTTTTCCACGTAATGGCTTTGGTGTTTTCATTGACTGACAAAGACAGCAGAAGCTGTTGGTCTGTGACTGGCTCTCACTAGCTTTAGCCTTTTTACCTTTGGGCATATTTAGCCAGGTAACTGTTCTAACCAAGAGGTTGGGAATCTGTTCCTTACATTCAGAGATTCATTACTTTCCTATATTGTAAGATATATACAGGAAAGTGCCGGATGGATGCTGAAATCCCCTACTTTCTACTCGAGCTGTAATTGGGAGAAAATGTATAAAATGTTGAAACATTATAAACTAAGTTTTACTACATTTTGTTTACAATGTTACTGATGTTTGAATAATTCCTAAACAAATAGACCTGAGCACTCCAGTTTCTGTCCTGCTGAAGAGCTGAAGACCTCTTGTGTCAATTCTGAGTTGCAAGACGAACCCACATAATGTCCCTTCAGTGCTGTGCAGCCAGATCACAAATTTTTGAGACAAAAAAATTGGCTAAATTATGCCTTCAGCAGCAAATTGTAAATGTGTCATTATATTACAAACCATAAACACATTTTCGGCTAATTTAAGGAGTTATTTTACAAAACTTTTCAGAATTTTGCATTTACTTCATGCATGTGGATTCTGTATAAAAACCTTACGACATGCAAATTCAAACAGAAAAACTTAAAAATATATAAAAATTATTTAAAAAACAGTGGAGTCTTAGTACTTTACATTATTGCTTCAAATATTTTGGAATTGTTCTTCCATGGCTTACTTTGACCTTGAATGTGTTGCAAATTGCAAGCTTGTCTTCACTCACTGAAGAACTTCCATACTGATGACATGTCATGTGTAGGTGTGTGTCTTCGTTAGTGTGTGTGACATGCCGTCATGTGACATGAACAATTGCACAGTGCAGTATGAGTAAACCTGACAGCCACAGAATTGAATATATGAGAGTGATTGGTCAGTCACCGGTCACGGGTGATCAAGCTCAAAACCGGCCACCGGCTGATCGATCAGTGAATCTTTACCTAAATAACATTTTGTCTTGAAGGCATTGAGTGTTTATTTTTGATAAAGACCCAAAATACAGCAGAAGTAATCAACAACGATGTCCAGCCCAATAAGTGTCAAAGGAGGCCAGATAAGCTTTGAGAAATGCCACAGTCTTTGTTGGAAGAAACAGACTTGACCAATCAGCGGTAGCAGACAGAAGAACTGGTTAGACTGTGACAGATAAACACAAACAGACTTTCTAAATGTCACGGTGCCAAAAGAGCAGGGTGTGCCATAGCTTCATCTTGCTCACTGGCCTGTAACAACGGCATCGGTCATACTGATTGGAGCAGAGACAAGAAAGCACGGCTGTGATTGGGTAGAAACAGGATTGCAGCTATTGCAGTGGGCAGGTTTAAAGAATTGACAGTAGTAGATGAGGCCGCTATGGAGCTCAGATGCTGTAGGGGTGGGTGGGGGGGTCAGGGAGTGCATGCCACTGATATTTAATCAATCCGACAGCTCAGAGTCTGGCAGCTACTGCCCGTTCAAAAAGCCGTGCCATTTTTCAAATGAAGCTAGTTTAAGGGAATTCCTTCAACCGGGACGGACCCCCTGCTGAGACAGAGGTCTTTGACGGGTCTGTGGTCAAGGCAACATAGAGATTAAATGAAGAGTAATGTGACAATTGAGCACACAAGCATGGGAAGGCAAGCCTGCACTTTCAACCATCAATGACATCAGCTCTTCAAAACGCACCAAAAGCTGAGATGGATCAAAATGATGTTTCTACCAAAGACTGAAGAAAGACACTGAAAAGCGTTGGATCATATGTCAAACCAATGCACATTAAAAACACTTGAAGCATGAAGTCTTCAGAGGACCATTGAAGATTGTACATTGGAGCAGGGCCCAACCTGTAAAGGATATATTATTCTGAGATCATACATGATCAAGCAAACATCTGCGTGATGGTTTGGAATTAGCTAGTGGACGTGGCCTTTACTTTGATGTTGAATACCAAGAAAATCTGAATTGTTTGAAGTGGGAAAACCATCAAGGACACACTTGGAATTCTAATTTGGATGGAAGAAAGAAAAATGGACTTTAGTACAAAGAAGAGGGGGGGGGGAAGCTAACCAATTCCTGCATGAGGGTAAAATGGTTTCACACTACTTAGGCATGATTGAAGCAATAATGGGCCGATTCAAACCAAAAGCAGGGACCGAAAAAGAGCCTGTGGGGTGCAGACAGCCAGGCTAATGAAGGATACTCTTGCTTGTTGCACTTGTCCAGCTTGCTGGCACCAAGAGACGAGACCAGATTAAGTTACATCAGCGATATTGGCAATCTGCAAAACATCAAAACTTCACACTTAATTTGCCAGCAGAAAAATAATCAGGGCTCAAACCTGGAACGTCAAGCCTGAAAGCACAACAGCCAACAACCTACATCGCTTTACGAGAAGCTGAAAGACTGACGGTTGTAAAGATGCACAAGCTGCAAAACCCAAAGCTCAATTACGCATACAAGGCTAACGCTGCATTCTTCTGCTCTACTTCTGAAAGAAGAAAAAAACCATTGAGCTCACGCGCTTCGGCGAAGTGACGGAGAAGCGTTAGCCTTCAAAAGACAGGAGCTTTTTCACAGTGATGTAAGCGATCCGAGTAGCAGAGCATTCCATGATAGTACACTGAGCTTCTGGAGCTGGTACATAGGCACAGGATGCTAACAACATTGAGTCAGGGCCGCAGGAAGCGTGACACGTTCGCCTCTTTGCTTGAATGATGAGTTCTAAGAGCTCATGGTAATAGCCTGTCTCGCGGATCCTGGAGACCATAAATCTTCCCAAAGAAAAATGAGAAAGCAATCAGGTGGGGAGAGGTCTGTGAGAGAGTGTGTGTGTGTGCGTGTGTGTGTCCACATTTCAGCAACTCTTCCCACCCACCACTTAATATGATTAAAGACTCCAAAGCAGTAAAAAACGGTCTTCCCACACGGAACCAAATCAAACCATTACAGATACTGGCCTGGGAGGGGACTTTTATTTACTCTTGAGCTTCTGGCCACAGTTATGAGATCCACAGAGTGTAGCCAAGACTGAGGGGTCAGAAATGTACCCATCACAACAAATCACAGCCCTTTATGACTTTGGGTGTAGGGGGCTACTGGAACAGGCTCTGCCATTCCGTTTTTTCATCTGCCCTCATTTATGGCTTTATGACTAATGAGTGTTCTCAAATGCGTGGACAGACTAGAAACCAAGCTTCACTGGCAGACTGCTCCAGGTCACAGATGCTTCTCCTCCATCTCTCTATTTGGAGTAAAAATTTGTGACTTGGGTCATAATATGCAACCCAGAATATCATTCAGTGCTGAAGTGCTCTCCACTGGCTCGTGGCAATTAGCTCCACTTCTAATCATGTTTAACGATTCCTTTCCTTAGTTCCCTTTCCGCAGAGAGCACAGTTCTGAGAGGACCTGAAGGGACGTGGTTCTACCTACGTACTTCATTCATATTCCATTAAAAAGAGCAAAAGAGAAGAAAGGGCGCAGTATCAGAGTTTCCAAATGACCTCACTACATATTCATCAAAGACTACTACAGCTTCTGTAGAGGCTAAATGCTAGTTTCAAATGCTTAAAGAGCAACTTTAGAACTTGAGCAGCGAGGCAGTTCATTTCAAAGGCAGGAGGGCGAGCTGCTGATAATCATATGAGCAGATTAATCACCATGGGTCAGGGCAACTGGCCCTGATGGCCTCAAGGCTAGCAAAAGATCCTGGATTTAATCATAGATTAAGCCTAGAACGTGAATGACAATTTTATCTAAAATATTATATATACACAGCAGCAGTCCACAGGTTTGGACAGTGAAGGAACACATAAGGAATCATGTAGTAAACTTAAAAGTGTTAAACAAACCAAAACATGTTTTAGATTCTTCAAAGTAGACACACAACTGATGTCTCAAAACACATTAAGAGGCAAGAAATGCAAGTCATGAACTCTTGACAAGACACAGCTGTTAACTGAAAGTCATTCCAGGTGACTACCTCATAAAGCTGACTGAGAAAATGCCAAGAAAGCTGCATCTAAGCAAGAGAAGCCTACTGTGAATAATGTAAACTATACTAAATAATTACAGATGTGTTTATTCATAGTTTAGATGACTTTAGTATTAATCTACAATGCAGAACATTTTTAAATCCTGAAAAACCACTGAATGTCCAGAAGGTGTGTCCAAACTTTTGACTGGTACTGTATACATAAGGATTCATATGCATACTACATTATCCACAACTTTAAAACCTGTGGCAACACAAGCCTTTCTCAAGTGGGATATTAAGAATTATCATAAGAGTACTTAATTAATAAATTAGTAATTAATAAATACTTATTAATTAGTCTGAATTAGACTGAATTGTCTCTGAGTATCTGATTTTAACCCAATAATCTTGAGTTTAACCCAACAAAAAGACTTATTACACTGTAAAGATTATTGCCCAGTAACCACATGGAAAACAAGGCAAACTTACAGAACTACTCTTCAGTAACAGGAATGAATGCAAGTCATAAACCACCTGTTCCAAGGAGCCCAAGAGGTTAACAGCCAGTTCCCCAGACAAGGGACTAAGCCTGGTCTTAGACAATATTGCAGCACAAATGGTGAATCACTACAGGAAATGATTTTTAGTTTAGACTTGGGCTTACTCAGGTTCTAAACAACATGTTCAATATTGCCATAACACCAAAATACGTCTTAAGTGTAGGTGTGCAATCATTATACCACAATTTGGATTCATGTAACCATGTGAGGTGATGCATCCAGCAAGGATGGGACCCAAGAATGATGAAACTTTAACACAAAAGCTGAACTAATGTACTGTTTTGTCAGGTTGACCGAGTGTCTGAAATGTGATACTACATTGTAGCTACAAGGCTTCCAGAGAAGATCTTCCCCTGCACTGAAGGATGCTTTCCTGGGCAAGGTGTGTGACTGTAAACCATGGACTGGGGAAGTTTCCTCCCCAGCAGGTAGAGTGTGTGCTGTTTAGTCGGTTGTGATTTACTGATTGCTATGAAGCACTGGGGAAAGGTAGTACTAGCGCATCTTCAAAAATAAGAATACTGGGCCCAGAGTGGCTCAGCCGGCTAAGACGCTGAAACTATGACCAGAAGATCGTGAGTTCAAATCCTGGTCATGCCGTTTGCCATCAACAGCCGGGCAAAAATGGGTAGTGCTCTCTCTGGGTGGGTAGCGCTCTCACTCCCCATCACTCTCACATTGCAATGTCCGCTGGCTACTGATTGGTCCATTCAGAGCTTTCCTCTGAGCGCGTTGGCTCCCCAGTGATGGTGTATCAGCGGTAGTTCAAAAAGAGGCAGTGGCTGCATCTCACACACACAACAGAGGAGGCTTGTGCTTTACTTCACCCTCCTAGAGTCAGGAACAGTGCAAAAGTGATGGGGAGAATCTTTACGGAAGG